>JAQGBX010004817.1:0-14683 GCA_034698745.1 Megaphyllum sjaelandicum | reverse complement strand
ATGTAAATAAGTGTAAATAAATCGAACATATATCCTACGCTACGCTTCGTCTGATTCTGTCATCAAAGACGCCAAATACTCTGAAACATATTACCCGTCCATAAAAATGCAAAGCACAAACACAATCCAAAAGAGAACATCTGCACACGCGCCGCACAAGTTTCATCCAACACAAATAGTCCCCAGACTGACGAGCGCCCCATTGAGTGTCTGTTATGTTCTAATCAGTTTGCCCTATGACGTAAGGCTAATTAGCCTAGAATGGCGCAACGTGCGTTATTCCTGGCTATTGCACAATTCGCACAAACATGGTCAGCTGACCATGACATCCCCTTACCAAAATTCTGGTACTCAGCGACCAGAACAAACAGGGCCTATCAGGATGGGTACTCACAAACAAAAACCAAAAACAAAAACATGTCGATCTCATAGCAAAGCACGCAAAGCAAAAAAAACTTCAAAAACATGTACACCGAAACGTAATACAATCTCTCAAAGTTAACAGAGCGATAATTTTAAAAAAAACAATTGATTCATATTTGCACCTTCGGAACAGAAGTACGGTCCCAAAACAAGCTTCAAAGATTATCCTCCCGGTGAATCCGGGATGTGCGCGAAAAGCAGCCATTCTTTAGGTAATAGTCCAAATCCAAAAGATCATTCCCTGGGTCTTCATTCCAGCCACCAAAAACATGTATTTTTGCATAAAAACACCTAGCAGGAACTTCCAGCGTAGGATACGGCCCATCTCCCCACATAGTGGTACCGCACCTCCCCCCGAAACTGGTTGCAACCAACCACAACAACGCAAATCAGCGCGAAAATATAGAAGAGGGAGATGGCGTGTTGCGGTTACTCTAAAAATAGCTGCAAAGGTGGCTCAGGAAATGGGGCAGGGTCCATGTGAGTGATTTTGTTCCTTCTGTAATGCAGTGACAGCAACAACCGGTATCCGTCATCGTAAATCGAAGTTTCAATAGAATGTGTAAAAACTGCAGACTTTTGTGCAGCCACATCAGACACTGGAGGCCTTTGTATCCCTCAGTTATCTTAAACGTCCAGTAAGCCATACCAGATTGGATATCAGCTATTCAAGAAAAGAACAACTGCCCGCTTCCAAGGCTTCTTCTGATGGCTAAAAAGAGTGTTACCAGCATGGCCTAATAGTTGAAACCGGGCAAATTTACAAAACGTGAGTGCATATTTTTTCTTGACTAAGGCTGAGAATAAGTCGTAATTCAGAGATCGCAGAAAAACTTATATGGTGCCAACATTCGCGGAGTCCAGTGAAACCACCGAACTTCATACGAGACTATCCGGAGATTGTCCCAAACTCGCAGCCCACGATTTCCAGTCCTCCCATGAGCCGACATCCAAGTCATCCACAACAGGCAATAGCTTATACTGCGCATCCGCGAGGCTGGACATCGATGACATTGTTGGTAAGTCCTGCTGGGACGACATAAAACAATGATTCCTGCAGTTTATTAGATCGATGCGAGCACATGCCTCCAACAGCTCCATACCACTCTTGATGAAAATGGGATGCGGATATGCAACCACACAAGTCGATCCTTGTTTCCGTGGAGAATTTACCATTGCATTATTTTCCAACTCCAAAAACACAGCATGGAGCTTGTCTATAGGCACTGCACGTTGCGCGGGACTGGCCAACGCGTGTGGACAGATTATTTCAAACATGGCAGAAGTTATGGCACCATTACTACAGCTGACAAGAAAGACGCTGTGCTGGCTATGGAATGATGAACAAGAGGCAGTGTTCCAGACTTTAAAACATTTAATTTGCAATAACACATGCCTGGTTTTTTTAGTAAAGAGCTTGAGACCGTGCTATAATCATGGATGCTGGTCCAGAAGGACTGGGAGCGATCCTCGCACAAGCCCACCCTGACCTGACACGGCACCCAGTGGCATACGCCAGCCAGTCACTATCGCACACGGAAGAACGCTACTCCCAAATGGCAGGCCTTCAAGTGCTGTCTCGAAAAGAACTAGGAAAAAACTAGGAGGATAAATTTTAAAAAACTAGGAAAAAACTAAGAACTTTTATCAATAAAACAATACATTATTCAGGGTTCCCCCATAAATTTAACTTTAAACTTCCCTGACTAATGACAACGTGAAAAATTGACATTTTCCAAAATTGACACGTTCTCCTTCTCCATCTCCTTCAAGACTGCAGCGACCCCACTTTGACTGCTCTTCGAACTAAGAACAAACTACCACCTTCCTTGACACATACTAACTTCATAGATACATTCCTTCTCAATATTCAAGAACCTTATATGTGGCTGCTATTTAGAATAGACAATCACTATCTCAATCCTAAACCTACTTACATCTATTCAACTTTAACCATGCCAGAAGGGACCGAGTCCCCTTTGCGCATTAATGTCTGTCTTATAAACGATCTTCCTGAGACACTCCCCAGTATCATATGGAGCGCTTTGCAGATGATGCTTTTTTTTTGTATTTAGTTGAGTTTGAGTTTGAATTAGGAGAAATGCTTCAAAATGCACTTCCTGCGTAAAAGATTTACTATCCCTCATCAATACGTTGTGGATGGGGTTCAACTCACAGTTGCTGATAATGTCAAAAATCCAGGCGTTAATATCTTTAATAATCTTTCCTGGAATCATAATTTAACCAACATTATTGAAGCAGCGATCCAACGCCTGAGTTATATTCAATGCGTTTTTTGAGATTGTCCTGAAAATGTAAAGGAAACTGGTTATACAGCTCTGATTCGCCTTATTTTGGAATACTGCGCTACTATTTGGAACTAACAATATGAATGTCCCAAAGGAGAGTAGCAAGATTTGTTAAGGGCAGTTTTCAGTATTCAGTGCATGTGACAGAGATGATTCATTTTTAAAATTAGGATCGGGCCAGTCGAGAAACCATCGATAAAATTATTTAAACGCTTTAACCTTTCTTGCAATTCGCACCTCGTTTCCCATATTTTCAATTCTAATAATCAATCTTGAAGTTGGCATAACCATCTTACGTTTTTAAATGAGGTTACTTTTCATCCGTCATGTTGCATGTGATTATATGATGGAATAATTGTCCTAAAATAGTTCAGATTTGATACTGTCGTAGGAGCATTCTCCTAAAAATGGGCGAGACATCCCTACAATATGGCATTTGTTTGCTAACTGTATGGTAGGGAGTTAAACTGAAAATTGAATTGAAATATTAGGAAATTTAATCAGCATTTTTTTCCAAAATATTGAGTGGAATATAATTAGGGAAGCCACAAGCCAATCAACTAAACTTGTCTATTGTCATTTATCATTATTTGTAAAAAGTATTTTTAATGATGTAATCATGATTTGAATACGAAGTCATTTTCATGGGTACCTGTATGCAATGAAATTGAACTTAAATAGACCGCTATGCCTAATATAATATAAATACAAGTATAAAAATTATACATATCAATTAAAAAGTAATGTTATATTGATTTACCGTTAACAATTTAACGAGGATGTTTTAGGAAATTTATTCTGCATTTTTTTCGACCATATTGAGTGCAATACAACGATCGAGAGATGCCAAAAGGCACTCGATTTAACTTGTCCGTCCAGAATCAGTGTCAAATTTTTCTAGTATTTAAAATAATATAACAAAAGGTAAATCAAAAGTATATAGTTTTAACTTTTAATGTATATATGTATGGTATGTCAGAAAATTTCTATACCTCATATTCTTCAGTTTCGACGATTTTGACCACAGCGATGGTAATGGAATTTCCTAATGACGGATCCCGAAATATCTCAGCCACCTATAAAACCAAATATTAATTAAAAGGTGTTTGAAATATAAATGCAATTTTAAAAAGACAGATATGATTGACTCTTACAATTGACATTAGGGTTAAAATATAATCATTAAGTCCATTTCCATGATATTTTTTCATTGTGTGGTCTGCAGTAATCATTACCTCAATATGCAAGTCTCGAGAAAACGACCGCTTTGAACGGATATTTAACACATGAAAATTGCTATGTAAAACTCTTGATTGTTGTTCACGTTTCTTGTGGTCTAAATCTGCAAAAGAAAAAGGTCTGTGCTTAAACAATCATCTTGAATGTAACTCGGGTATAATAACTGAAACTTCCAGTATACATCTAACGTAGCAAAAAGGCCAAAAAATGTAGTCATTTTTGGTCAGTTTTCGATAGAAAATGACCACTTAAATAACTGCCTGTCACCCGCCTTTTCTGAATTAAGCAATGTCTGTCCAAAGGCCGCGATCATGCAAATTAGAAGAGGATGAAAAAAAAACACTCGGCAGCAAAATAAACTACTCGACCACCTGCAGCATAACGGAGAGGGTGATTATTTTACTCGGGCTAGTGTCGCCCCGTGCTTCGAGGCGGACGTTTTTACCACTCTGGAATTCTTTCCAGTTCAACATGGGCCGTCTTTCTATCTCATCCCGTCCTATCCCTATCCCTAGAAGTATTGAAGGATTGAGGTGGTATTGACCGCAATTTGAGGCATTGAAGTGGTATTGAAGTAGAAGTGGGGAATGAGTCCCCGTTCAGTTGATAGCGCCCATTAACGGAAGGAGGGGGGGTGGCGGTCTCAAATGAATAATTAAGCAACATTAATCCAATCCAAGCCAGCAAGCCCGCTTTTCACAGTGCGGATGTGGTGGTGTTTGCAGCAAATAATTGGTGTTTGAACGACGCCAGGCGGAGATCTGATAACTAAGCGGCCGGTCAGCAAATTTCCACGATGTGTAAGCGTGATTTCGACTCCGACACTATTAGAATGCCCGATTAACACTGCGTGTCAAGTGCAGAATAGCAACAGATTCTGAATTATCGAACTGTGAGTTAAGATGGTAGAGTAGGGGAGACAGGGGTAATGGGGCCATTTTAAGGGATAATTGCATCTAGCGTGTTAAATAGAAGCATTTTCATGCTGATAAGTAAACAGAAAGCTTCTTTGGAAACTGGTCTTTCAGTTAGATCGCAAAACCCCTACAATTTTCATGTATTTACAGAGGAATAGTGTTTTTTTGCAAAACGCATGTCTTGGCCCCATTACCCATAGCTTCAGGGTAATAAGGCCATCCACTTGGTCTCATTACTTAAGAAGAGTAAATCGTAAATTTTACAGTTTAAACAGCTATATTAAATTTCAGATATTTACAAAACCATGAAAACAATTAAAACCAACAGCATTAATGACAATTTGAAATTTTTTTTTTGCTTTAATATGACTTTTGGTTTTTCGGTTATGTATTCTCCCCATCTTAAGCGAAAAAGTAGACACATATTCATGTTTAATTTATATGTCACCTAAAAACAATGTAGGCTACAGCATATTAACAAAGTAAACAAAAAAATTCAGAAAAAAATCAAAAAAATTCTACAGTGGTAATTGGGCTATAGGCCTGATTACCCCAATTGAACACATCAAGAAAACGATTTATTTCTCCCCAATTATTCAAGATAATTGAATTTCGTTAAGTAATGTAAAAATATAGAAACACCCAGACTGCACATGTGGGTGGTGCGCGAGGGGGAGAATTTCCTCCCACTTTTATTGCCGTCTAGATACGGTTGAAGGGGTGGGGCGGACGAAGGCTGCCATTTTATTTTTAACATTTTTTTTGTTTTTATTTCGTTTTTTATGTTTTTTATTTCCGTACCAGTGGGCATTGTATATTAATTACTTGTGGGGTGCTAAGTTGAGCATCGGGGTAAAGAACTGTATGGCGGCAAGGGGGATTCCAATGCTGGCTGTATTAAAATGTGCAGGGTACAAAATACAAAATAATTTAAAATAAAGATAAAATACATAATTGTATGGTAATGAAGGGCGCTAAACATGTTTTACATATGGAATAAACTGTTTTTGATAGTATAGGGTGCTACATAACTACTGAAACATGCAAAATAACTGAAAACCCATACAAAAATTGTTTTCCATGCATCAATGCTGGAAAATCAGAAATGTAACAATAAAATAAACCACTCGGGTAAAGGCTGTGCTGTCAAAAGCCAGCTCTAAACCTGTAGTGGTAGTGCATGCAGGTACCAACAACGTCTTTCTAGATTCCCCCAAAGGTGTTGCTAAGCGCATTCGGCATATAGTTAAGGAGATTCGTAGCGTCAGGCCGGGGTCAGGTATTGTGATTTCATTAATCCTGCCCCGGTTTGATGGCGGGCTCCCCCGCTATCCCCTTGGACAGTTTACACAAGAGATCTCTCTTATCTGTCGTAAGAAGCGCATCACTCTTGCAGATGCTACCTATGATCTGTTGAGTGATCCTGGGCGGTATTTCATGAGTAATGGTTTATACCTTAATGCTGAGGGTAAATGCATTCTAGGTTTGGTACTGGTTAGAGCTTTGGGTCATGTGAACCAGTGAAACTACTAAATTCTAAAAAGGGACTTTCCCAAAACTGATATTAGTACTGCAAAGTCATCAAGCTTAAAAATAAAAACTCTTAACTGCCAAAGTATAAAAAAACCAATACAATTTAGAGAACTAGTTAAATCTGAGGCACCAGATATCACCTTTATTTCTGAATCATGGCTCACTCCTGAACACTATAAAGAAGAATTCTTTCCCGACAGCTTAACTGTTTACCGCAGAGATAGAACTAATAAGTATGGAGGAGTATTTATTGCACACGCAAAAATATTAACTCGACAAGGGAAACCAAGCTTGAATCTGGCTGCGAACCAGTAATTTGCAGCATGCATCTAAAAAATGGGCAAAAATTATACGTATTTTTTCTTTTACTGGCCAAACAACCTTCCTAAGCACAAATATGAATTTATTTGTGCTCTTCAGGCAGTTTATGTCAAAAACAAAGACCCTATAATTATTATTGGGGGTGACTTTAATTTTCCAGGGATTAACTGGGATACTTATGCACACACACCTTCCACCCCCTATCCTCTAAGTTCTCAATTTTTTTGGATATTCTTACTTAGCACTCTCTATAGCAACTTAACACAGCTCCAACACGGGCCAACAAATTCTAGTGTGGATAATAAATAAAAGCATTTCAAAACCACATTGGCCAGTGGTTTGGATCTTTTTGTCCCTAAAATATTAGTCAGTTCCAACAATGAACCACTGTGGCACACAACTGAAATTCGCCGAATCCTCAGACAGCTATGAATAGTTACGAACAAGCTGCAGCATGGGCAAACACTATGTTAAAAACTAAATTTACTAAATTACGACCATAGCTTAAAAACTGCTTTTAAAAACGCATTTAGAGTTTAAAAATACAATCTTAGGAATCTTCTTCAATCTTCTTTTATCCTTTAATGAAAATCAATCATCAGGACAAGACAAACTCTCACCTAGAGTTCTAAAAGAATTATCCCACGAAATAACTCCATTCGAACTGACCTGCTTCAACATTCTTTAGATTCTGGAACAGTTCCACAGTAATAGAAGGATGCATGCATCTGTCCCATTTTTAAATCTGGTTCTGAGTTGGATCCAGCCAATTATCGCATAATATCTCTGACTTCTGTAATTTGTAAGATGTTGGAGCACATAATCTATACAAATATCATTAACCATTCAACTAGCCATGCACTGATCACTGATACACAGCATGGTTTTAGAAAGCGTCGATCTTGCGAAACCCAGTTGGCCTTATTTGCACATAAAATTCTGGCTAAACTGGATGTGAAAAAAGAGGTTGATGTTGTATTCATTGACTTTGGCAAGCCTTTGATATTGTCCCTCATCAAAAATTACTGCACAAATTGAAAACCTTTGGCCTTAATGAACGCACATTATTGTGGATTAAGTCTTTAGGGTTTCTTGGTAATGGAAGAAGGCAGAGAATTGCGTAGATTATATATGAAGTTTATTTACAGCCATTTACAAACTGAAGTAAAAGAAAGCATAAACGAAAACTGAATGTTTAAAGTTAAACGTGAAAACGAAAGAAAAACGAAAAGTTTAAACTAGACCTTGTGGCCGACGAAACGATGATGTTGGGAACAAGGACTAGAGCATGCTGAGTCACCTGTTCTGGAGGTTGAGGACGTGCATGTGTCTGGCTAGAGGTTGAGAAAACGAGAAATTCGGGCAGAAGTCGGAGGCCGCCTTTTATACCCCGGTCTGTAGGGGATCGTTATGACGCGGTAGATCCGGGAGGCGCCACCTGCAGGTGACGCACAGGGGATCGAACGAACGCACGGGCAACGTTTTTCGAGTCGCCACATGGTTGCCACAGTACTCCCCCACCAGTGACAACATTACAGTAACGTCAGTTTACCGTAACGCATCGGCCGTATCGCGTGAAGACTGGTAAGGGAGACCATCGTTGAGTTGGGCGCGGCTGCGCAGCAGTGCCGCACGGTGAAGCTGTACACAGCGCACGGTGCAGTTCCTTGCGGTGGAATCGGTGCCGGTAAAGCCGGTGGCAACGGAGCTGGTCGCGGCCGTTAAATGTTGGCTGCATGGTTTGTGGTGTCGAGTCCCTGAAAAGCTGGCTTGAGCCGGTCCGTCCCGATGGTCGTGCGCTTGCCCTGAACCAGCAGAGTGTAAGTTCTCCCCTGCCGTTTCAGGACCTTAAAACGGCCCGTCGTAAGGCTGCTGGAGCAGGCGGCGGATGGCGTCGTGCCGCACAAACACATGCGTGGCCGTCGCCAGATTCGCGGAATGTAGACCGGTGCGTGCCCGTGTGCCGTCTCAGACGTCGGCCTCAGAAGCTTCATTCGCCCGCGAAGTTGACCGGCGAAACCAGTAGGGTCGACTGCAACGGTTCCTGGCTCAAAGAACTCGACAGGGAACCACAGAGTGGTGCCATAGACCATCTCCGCGACGGAGACTCCCAGATCCTCCTTGACCGCTGTCTGGATCCCAAGCAGAACGATAAAGAGAATGTCGACCCATCGTTCCGTCGCGTGACACTAGATGGACGCCTTGAGCTGGCGGTGGCAGCGTTCCACCATTCCGTTTGCTGCAGGATGATAAGGCATCGTGCGAATCTGTTCCACGCCTAGCAGTGCTGCCAATGACGCGATAAGGGCAGATTCGAATTGCCGGCCTTGGTTTAAGGTGATGCGGGCGGGTGCCCCAAAGCGCAAGACCCATCCCTCGACGAAAGCGCGGGCCACCGTTTCCGCCGTCATGTTGTCGATGGGAAAGACCTCTGGCCACCCGGTGAACTGGTCGACGCAGTTTAGGGCGTACGTGTAGCCTCACGACGGCGGAAAAGTTCCGACGATGTTGATGTGGACATGCTCGAAGCTGTGGTCCAGCGGCGGGAAGGTACCCAGAGCATCGTGGGTATGCCGCGACACCTTCGATCGCTAGCACTGGGTGCAGCTGCGCGTCCATGCGGAGCAGTCCGCCTTGACTGCAAGCCACACGAAATGGTTGGTGATAAGTTTCGTCGTGGTTCGGACCTTAGGGTGCGACAGTCCGTGAAGGTTGCGGAATACCTGGGTGCGGAACAAGCGCGGAACAAATGGGCGATTCACCTGCAGTGAGACGCCGATGTACAGGGTCGCGTACTTCCGGACACGGGCAAAGGACGGATGTCCAGCGATGTGGACGCAGGGTCCCAAAGAAAGGCCTGAAGATCTTCATCGGTCTCCTAAGCCTTGGCCATGCGCGCGAAGTTGATGGGTTCCGGTCGGGTGATGGCCGCGATGCGCGACAGGGCATCCGCGACCACATTCCTCTCGCCCTGGATGTGCCTGATGCCCATGGTGAACTGGCCTAAGTAGTCTAGGTCACCAATTAAGGGTTTCTTGGTAATGGATGAAGGCGGAGAATTGCGTAGATTATATACGAAGTTTATTTACAGGTATTTACGAACCGAATTAAAAGAAAGCATAAACGAAAACTGAATGTTTAGAGTTAAATGCGAAAATGAAAGAAAAATGAAAAGTTTAAACTGAGCCACGTGGCCGACGAAATGATGATGCTGGGAACAAGGATTAGCGCGTGCTGAGTCACTTGTTCTGGAGGTCGAGGATGCGCATGCATCCGGCTGAAGGTCGAGAAAACAAGAAGGCTGGGCAAAGGTTGGAGGCCGCCTTTTATACCCCGAAATGTAGGGTATCGTTATGTTGCGGTAGATCTGCAAGGCGCCACCTGCGGGAGACACACAGGGGATCGAACAAATGCTCGGGCAACGTTTTTCGGGTCGC
This sequence comes from Megaphyllum sjaelandicum, assembly GCA_034698745.1. Lineage (NCBI taxonomy): Eukaryota > Metazoa > Arthropoda > Diplopoda > Julida > Julidae > Megaphyllum > Megaphyllum sjaelandicum. The sequence goes on along the minus strand of JAQGBX010004817.1, from coordinate 4,504 downwards.
CATGTGGTCACCACAAGTCCTTTTTGCCAAATCGTAGACAAAAAATTGTTATAGATAGGAAAGAATTTAGTTGGGTTGATGTACAGTCTGGGCCACCACTGGGCAGTGTCTTGGGTCCTCTACTGTTCCTGTTGTTCCAATCTGCCAAATATTCTTATTTGTAAATCCATTTTTTTGCTGACGATTCTGCACTGTCAGATGAGGTAAGTGTTGATGATCCATCTGTCTTGCAATGGGACCTCGACATCTTATCTAACTGGTGTGATACATGGCAGCTGAATCTCAATAAGGAGAAGTGTTTGGTCATAAAGATCTCCCATAAACGGGCTAAAATCGCACCTGACTACAATTTTGGAGTTGTTTTTTTAAATGTTGTTTCGAGCATAAAGTACCTTGGGATTACCATCATGAATAAAATGTGCTGGGGTACACATATTGACAAAATTACTGGCACAGCAAATCAACGCCTGAGATTCGTCTAAAGAATCTTCAGAAATTGTCATAAAAATGTTAAAGAGATTGGATATTTGTCGCTGGTCCGACCTCTTCTCGAGTATTGCTCCCCTATTTAGAATCCCTGCAGGGTGGGTAGAGCCCAGGAACTCGAAATGGTGCAGCGGAGAGCTGCTAGATTTGTCACGGGGCGAGAGCGTTACCCAATTGATCGAGTGTCTCCAGTGGGAGTCATTGCGATCAAGACGTGAAGCTCAATGCATGGGCATGTTTGAAATATTTTAATTTGTCTGGTAATGCAAGTATGGTGGAGGAAAACTTTAAACGCAACCACCAAGGTGGTAGAACCTGTCATTTTAATCCACTTATGGAACTCCGAGCTCATTCGGATCTATTTTATTGGTCTTATTTCTTGCATGCCATTAGATGTTGGAACTCTTTCCCAAAGGATAGCCTTAAGCTTCACAAAATTCAATTTTGCAATGATGTTGGGGTCCACACTAAAGCGGTGGTAACTACCGAATAATTTGGGTTGATGGATTACACCCCCCCTACCACATGGTATTTATTTACTGATAGTAAGGTACTGAGTTGAATTAAATTGAAAAACATACAAAATATTATCAAATGAATTCTTCTTGGCAAATAGTGCTGCAAAAGTGAGGTAAAAAGTATAATGTTTAGCAATGGAGTTGTGCAAGATATGAAATATATTTGGTAAACTGCATGAAAGTGCTGTTTTCATGCAGATCTCACACTGTTTTTCATCGTACAGGGTGCCACATAACTGCTAAAACATAAAAATAGCAGAAACGCATACAAAAATTGGTTTGCATGTATAAGTGCGGGAAAATTAAGAAAAATAACAGAAAAAACATGCAAATTATTACAAAATACAGTTTTTATGATAAACAGAGTGTGGCAAAATAGAGATAGCATTATTTGTGGTAATGGAGTTGTATAAGACACATTTGCAATGGAATACTGGATATTTTGGCAAAGTTAATGTGCATGTCTTTGCTGCAAATTGAGACTTTACTTTCATCCAGCAAATATCTGCAATGTTGGAGATTCAAGACTGAAACGAAATTTTTCAGTTAAGTGGTATTGTGCCCATAGACTTTGAACAACACTACTATGAATGGCTAAAAATAATGGCAGGGGTGGAGCATTGGTACATGTATTGCATATTAATTCTAAACAAGCCTATAACATAGCAACTCTCAGGCTGCGCTTAAGGGGTGATGCGGAGAAGGGATTTTTTTCTGGTTTTATAACGGGGACAGATGAAGGCTACCATTTTACTTATAAAGTTTTTAATAGTTTTGTAGTGTATTTATAATTTAAATGGCGTGATATGTGAAAAAACTTTTAATTAGACAAGAGGGATTTAAATGCCAGCTATAGAAAACTTTACAGGGTGGCACAAAATAGCATGAAATTACTATTAAATCAACAATAACAAAACAATAAAAATTGAAAGGGAATGAAGGGCGCCTAACATATATTACACATGGAATTCAATGTTTTTCAATGTGCCACAAAACTGCTGAACCATGAAAACTTTCTAAAAATATATATCAAAAAGTGGTTTAAGAAAATAACTGTAGACAATTGTTAAGTATAGCATTAAAACATGCCAAATCCTGAAAAATACAGTTTTTCTGATGTACAGAGTGCTGCAAAAGTGAGGTTAAAAATTATAATGTTTGTCAAGAGCCATATGGAATATGGCTTATTTTGATGGTCTGATGTATTTAATTTTGGATATATATATATATATATATATATATACTGCAAATGTAAACAAAATAGCGATAAATGATATTGTAATCATTATTTAAAGAACAAGATGGTAGATATGTATTTTTGCAGGACAATATTTCCTTAACAATGCATGATAATGAAACAAAATTTGCTACATAGTTTATTTCAATGTTATAACTGACATGTAGCATGCACTACAATTATACTTTTGCAAAATAAAATGGGGGCAATTAAATTTCAGATATGAATAATCATTTATCTCTGTGTGATAGAACAAAAAATTTGCTACAATTGTCACTCTTATGCAATACATGAAAAAAGTTGTTTAAAATAAGTTGTATTCAGCTTTCAATAAAAATAAGATGATGGCCATGCACGTTTTTAAACTAATAGCCATTCGACAGTACATGGTATACAATTGCAAAAGTTTAGGAGTACAAATTTGCCCATTTTTAACTGCTCTAAAAGGCAAAATAGCAAAACTGTCAAAAACCATATTTTTAAAATTCATAAAATTTTTTAGAAATTAATTTGCAAAATGTTTTAAAGTTTCTAAGGACAAATGTGCATTTTTAAAAAGTTAAACAGTTTTTAAAGACAGACTTTTAAAATTATACAATTGGATTGACGATGGACCACTAAATTACATAGTCGTTTTAATTAAAGAATGACTATTTTAAAGGTAAATTTTAGTAATGATTGAAAATATTTTTGGCTAATCCTCAATGCTGATCTAGAATAAATATGCTACTAATAAAAATGTGCTACTGCCACAAGAAATACATGCACGAAGTTAGCATCCTGTGATAGCATTTCAAGAAATTTGATACTTAGCATTATGATTATTAAATGTAATATTTATTAAAAATAAAAATTAAAAATATATATAGATGCTTACTACAAAAAATTCAGTTTAACAAAAGCATGGAAACGTCTAGCACAAGCGAACAATTGAAAAAAGAGATTAGGCTTGTGATTCCGAGTGTGCATTTTTAAAATTTTTCAAAGTTACCATGAGGAAATTTGCAAAATTTGATCTTTTTTTAAGTACAAATTAACGTCATTTTGAAATATCATTTTCGTTATACAAGTTTGCTCGATTGCCAACATTTTAAAAAATTTCTACTATTTTCAAGGATAGTTGTCAAACTTATAATCTTTTGCGAGCACAAATTAACGAAAATGTTAACATTTCTATGAAAAAAAATCTCTTGTACAATTTTTAAATATTTCTAAAATTTAAATTTTTAAGATTTCAAAATTATTCCAATCACATATTTTTAATTGTTTTTGTGGGTAGATGTACTTTAAAAAAATATTAACATTTTCTGAAGACATACCTTAAAAATTGTTCTAACGTTCATCACGTTAATTCAGTATAAAACCTTTTAAAGTTTTCATTTGGTAATGTTGAGTTTTTGTTTTTACAAATTATCCTTAGCCAATTTCATAAAACATTGATTATTTTCCGGTGTATACAATTTGTATACATTTGTTTTTAAACTTGTAAAACTTATCATCTACTCCGAAGATAAATTTTAAAAACTTCTGAACTGTTTCTAAGGAAAAGTTCATAAAATCTTAAAACCATTACTGAGGACAGCCATGCAACATTTTAAATTATTCTCATGATGCAAACTTGCAAGATATTCAACCTTTCCCAAATACAACATTTGAAAAGTTTGAACAGGTTTTAGAGCAGATTCCTAACTATTAATCTATCTGAAGAAATGTTTTTAAAAATGTAATCATTTTATGAAGACAATTTGCAAAATTTTCTAAAGTTTCTCATGCTAATTTAGTAAAACATCAAGAATGTACATATGTTAATGTAAAGTGTTTGTTCTTCCAAATTATCATTAGTAAATTTCGACCAATAATGAATATGTTCTAGAATCGATTTTACAAAATCAAGGATAATATAGGCACACGTCAATTTTGACATTAGCTTTGTCAGGGAACCTTGTTATTAAACATGAAAAAGTCATAAGCTATTGCGAAGATAAATTTGTCATAAGTTTAACAGTTTCAGTGGATAGGCTTGGGAAATGTTAAACAGCTACCAAGGACACACTGGCAAAAATGAACAATGTTTGCAAAGCTCAAATGTTCAACGTTATGAAAAACATATATATTTTTTGCAATACAAATTAAAAAGATTGGTAACTTTTAACAACAAATTAAAATTTTAAACATTTAAAACGAATTACAGTAGAACCTGTCTAAAATCAAACGCTTGGGACCAGGGAAAATTTTGATTTTAGACAGGTTTTGATTTCAGACA
>JAQGBX010004816.1:0-14684 GCA_034698745.1 Megaphyllum sjaelandicum | reverse complement strand
ATTTCTACTCGCAAAAACATGGAAAAATTCGCAAATTGTTACTCGGAAAAACGCAGAAAATTTCGCAAATTTTAACTCAACAAAACGTGGACAATTTGTCCTCAAAAACTGTTGAAGATTTAGAGAATTTGTCCTCGGGGTAACGTTATAAATGTTGCAAATTTGTATTCGGGAAAACGTGATAAATTTTTTAAATTTTAGCGTGAACGATTCGAAATTGTTCGATCTGCGAATGCATGTCTGCGGTTTTTCATGCGCAGATCGAACAATTTCGAATCGTTCACGTATCAGGTAAGCGAATCGTTTGGCTGCTAAAACTCCCTATTGTTTTCGAGTGTCACGAGATAGCCCCACTATCTAGCGCGTGGCTATTTCAAATCAGCGTTACATTATTGTTTTCTAGGCCAGTCCCGGGATCTTCAATCTTCAACATTCTTTGATGAATGTTCAATAAAATATATTAAAAATAATCTTACCTTTAATACTTTTTATTCAATATTGTCCAAATTTAAGGAAATCAGTACTGAAGGAAATCCAAATATCAGACCGAGAGCGTTTTTTACCACGTTTTATATCCACTACAAACTCAGAGCAACTGTTAAACTTTTATTTGCAAAATGGCCGCTAGTTCCGGTGGCGGCGTTAGTCAATTGACTTAATCCCCCTTTAATCTCTGAACTAATCCGTCTAATTCCCTTTTTTTTCACACAAATGTGTGAAAAAGTTGAAATGGGCAAAAGACAGATTTTCTGTCACGTTTGATTAGCCACCCTTTGGCCGGCATTGCTAAAGGGATTGCCAAAGTACAAAAATTGCATTTTTGCATAGGAAAATTTTGAAAACTTTGAAAATTTTGAATACTTTGGCATTGTCAAAGTACAAAAATTGCATTTTTGCATGGGAAAATTTTGAAAACTTTAAAAAAATTTTTCTTTTTTTTTTCTGGGGTGGGCCAGGCCCACCCGGCCCCATAGCTAGTTACGCCACTGATGCGTAGCTACTGTAGGCTAAACGTTTCAACAAGAAATGTATATTTGGTTTTTATTAATCTTTGTCATCGACAAAATGGATCTCGTCGAATTTCTTTAAGACCAATCTTAAGGGACTACACGATTTCTTCGTTTAAGGTGAACTCAAAGTCAGCAAACGGGTAATGGGACATTTTCGGAAGATATTCCTGGGGCTCCTAATTGTAGTAGAATTAAAAATTTTGTTTTTTTAATAAAGCCCACATGCAACTATTAAATGAACCCCCCATTTGTTAAATTATGTTATAAATTTATTTTTTATAATTAAAAAACCAAACAACAAAAGTTTCTGAAAATTGCCAATGGATGGCGCTACACTCTTAAAAATAAGGTGTAGAATATGGAACTTTTAAAGGTTCAATAGCTTGCTACACAGGCAGAACCTTTTTGGTTCTATGTAGAACCTAAAAAAAGGTTCAATAAATGAAACCTTTAAAAATAAAAAGGTTCAATAAAGGTTCTACATAGAACGAAAAAGGTTCTGCCTGTGTAGCAAGCTATTGAAACTTTAAAGGTTCCATATTTTACATCTTATTTTTAAGAGTGTAGCGCCATCCATTGGCAATTTTCAGAAACTTTTGTTGTTTTGTTTTTTAATTATAAAAATAAATTATTAACATAATTTAACAAATGGGGGGTTCATTTATTAGTTGCATGTGGGCTTTATTAAAAAAACAAAATTTTTAATTCTACTAAAACCTTTTTTAAGGTTCCATATAAAAGAAAAATGGTTCAATCTGTGGATCTTCTAAAATGGTACCATAAAATTACAAAAAGGTTCCATCTGTGGAACTTTTAAGATGGTTCCATATAAAATAAAAAGGTTGTATTAGTTGAATTTTTACAAGGTTCTAAATAAACACAAAACAGTTCAATTAATAGAAGTTTTGGTGGGTTATATATAAACTACATGAAGGTTTAATCGGCCATTAAAACATTTATTTTAGATGTACTCACATCTTGATGAAATTTAAAAGTGATTAAGCCAATACAAATGGTGCTTTTCATAATTTGTTAAATTAAAATATGCTATTGAACATAAATTACAATAATAAAGGTGATCAATAGTTTATTTACATTGGAAAAATTGCAATAATCGTGTGGTTTTGCCCTTTCCATTTCTAAATAGTCTTAATAAGCATGGTATCATCATACAGAATAACATGAATCAGAAATTGTTCTTAAAAGTACAGTCTTTATTTTCATTGTACAGTAGAATGAATCCCTTTATAGTGAATTTCAAGAGAACAACAGAATTTAGCCATTAAATCTGGAAAACATTAATTCCGAATTAAAATCAAATGACTCAATATGTGAGTACAATGTACACAGACATATTTTTAGCAATGTTACACAAGAATATACATTAATTATGTTTAAATGTACATGTACATAAAAATATAAACAAACAGCCTAACTTGGTGAAAATTGGCCTGTAATTACTGTAAAGAACACTAATAGAGACTCCAGAGCGTGGGAAACTTCTTCAAACTTCCCTTCATCATATATAAAATTACATAAATATACTTTAGCATACGCTTTACCGTCGCTGCTGTTAACTTATCTACAAAAAAGATTTTTGTATGAAATATGATGTATTACGTAGTTGCTTAGGAAAGGCAACATTATATACATAGTACACCGACATTAAACATGCAAGTGCATGCATAATGGTTTTTGAACCGCATGCAACTTCAATTCCGTCCATAAAAATGCAAAATGTTGATATATTGTCTAAGGCTGAATCCGTTGGAGTACTTATTTTAACACATGGAAATATGTGTGAAGGTTTCTAAAAGTCACAATTAAACAAATATGTTAATAAAAATAATACATTTGCAGTTTTTAAAGCTTAACAAAAATACCTTGTCAAATGTGAAAAGAAACTCTTCCTTCTCTCCAAATAAGCAAGGCAAGCCAAAAATGCTATTCTTTTTATAGCTTCTGAAAACATATATTAATAATGAAATATCTTCAACAGTAAGATGAACTGATATTAAAAATAAAATAACATCAACAACAGTAAGCTTACCATCTGACTTGTCACATTCAAAATTCTTAAATTCTGTAAGAGGTTTTTGTATGTTGAGCCAGGTTTACATTTTTTTGTCCATAAATGTCCTCAGCTTCCCTATTCAAAAAGGATATCGTTCTCCAACTTCTTCTTCCACGTTAATATCATGAAATTGCATCAAACAAAAAATCTAGAATGTAAAATTTTTCAAATATGTTAATAAAAGTAGTAAATTTAAGAAAACAAAGATTAAAATCAATAATATTTCAATTGGGGCTTAATTAAAAATGGAGCCACTTGAAGAACATCGCAGGACTTATGTGAGGGAATGAATTCTTCGAAGTATCGCTTAATTTTGTTAAGCAAACCTTTCATATTTTCAATATTTTTTCTGGTTTATTCGTTTCCATCACTAAAATTTCTCGAATCTTGTCGGTTGCCTCCTTATCTAGGTCTTCATCTGATGAATTCTATTTAATTTTAAAATAATTACTTTTGCAATTTTTTATCTTTTAAATATGTTAGATTTTAAAACTTACTTCAAAGTTTGATTTTTCCGTCACTCTTTGTTGCTTTACCAATTTTGGTTCAGATGTATTTTCGACCTCAGTTGCCTTCCTTCTTCCACCAGCAGAGTGGGAAAGCTTTCTCTTCGATGCAGAAATTGTGTCTACAGATGTTATGGGTTGCCGCTTCTCTTTCATCTTATTGTTCAAGCAGTATTTTAATGTGTGCTTAAAAATCCTAAAATTGATATTAGAATTTCTATTCAAATAGTAAATTAAACTTTTTAAATAGTTATATTACACTTACCGGCGAATTGTTATCAACATCTTTTAGAAATGGATAGTTATTAGTAAGAGCAGAGATCACTTTATCGTAGTCTGATGCCTTAAGTTACCTAAGAGAAAATGTCTTATATGAATTTATGCAGTGGATTAAATGTTGTGTGCTGTTATTATAAGTTTAGTTACTTACCAAGTATAGGATGTTATGTCATCAAATAAAACGTTAATCAGATGGCTTCTTAATTTGGATTTTCCAGGCTTGTAAAAGTCTAGGTCTTTTTTCAAGTGCATCGATCTTTACAATCGGTGGGAAGTTTGGTAGCCGGTATATTGTTGGAAATGAGCCACGTTGCTTTTCTGTATTGCTCCCACCCACACTAATCTCGTATTCAGTTGCTTCATCTTTTTCAAAGTTTGCTGTCATCTTTGATTTAAGAACATCTATGCATTTTTAAGTAAACGTGAGCCTTCATTGTTGGCAAAAGTTTCTCAATCATGTGTTCTGTTAATCCTAAGAGAGTTTCGCCATCAATTTCTTGATCTTGAAGTAAAATTTATTAAATTAGATAATTTTAAAGTTTGTTGGGGTTTACGCTAAGTCGGTGATAACTACCGAAAAATTTGGGTTAATGGATTACACCCCTTTACCACATGGTATTTATTTACTGACATTAGAGTACTGAGTTGAATTGAATTGTTTATACATACAGTTGTGGTCACATAGTGGTCTGTTACAAATTTTACACTGCACTGCTGCTACATGTTTATTTTGATATGAATTTTGAACTGTCACCAATTAATGTATTTCTATTATTTAATTAAAGTATATGTATCATTTTTAAAAGTGTGCACAATTAATGCAAGATATAACAAAATGTCCTATATATCTGACCACCACTGTAAGTGTATTTAATAGATAAATCTTGAATAGAAGTTTAAGGTAGAACATTTTATCTGACTAAAATTATGACTTACTGCTTAGTTATAGAGTATTTCAAAGAAATAAACATGCCTTCATCACAACATTTCATGGGCTTAACTACAGCTATAGTTGAAGTTTAGACCATTAAATGTCACTATTTTTGGTTTACAATAAAGCAATTTTATATATTTAAAAGTATTTTTTCTGCAATTCTTTTTTCATTGTATAGATTAAAACATAAAGAACACGTTTCAATCGTTACCATACCTGATTAATAAAGTCTTAATTGAGAAAATATGTTTCGAAAATTATGGGACAAATTTCAAACCAAAAAAGTCATTTGGACGTGTTGTCAACAATGTTACCCTGTGCTTATATCCTTGAGTTTATCCCTATTAACTTTCTATACAAGACAATTCCTCGAGGCAGGATTATCTTGTAATTAAAATATCGATGCAACCACTCTTGCCAAAATTTGGTTTCTTTGAATTTAGGGTTGTATGGGACTTATTGTAAAACAATGTGTCAATTTCCATGTCAATTTTGCCAAAATTTGAAGATGACATTGGCATATTTAAATTTTTCTTTGCCATCGGTCAAGGAAATTTGTTCAAAAGCCTGTAAAAGTCAGGAAAGTTGAAAAAGTAAATTTTTCTCATTGTAATTTCCTGTTGCATAATCTGACATACATTGCAATTTTTCGAAAAAACAGTATCATTTTTGAAACAATGTTTCGGGGAAATTTATGGAATTTCAGTGATGAAAAACTGTTATTAGTTAACATTTTCAGAATGGATTTTAATATAGCTGTATATTTAAAAGAAATCATATGCTGTGAATTGATCCCAGGCCTTCTGGGTGAGAGCTAGTTATCCTAGCTACTAGACAACATGGGACCTGCCATTATTGTGTTCAATGTGGTGTGCACGTTGTGAACGCATTAAAACGTTAAAAATAGTTTTCTTCTGATGATCAAAATTAGGTTATTAATTAACATGTTTATAATGTAACTTTATATAGTTGAATTTTCGACAACAAATTGCAATGCCAGGGTTCAAACCTAGGCCTTCTGGGTGAGAGCAAGGTATCCTATCCACTAGACACGACTTGACAATGATGGTGAGCCAAAAAACAACGACAAAGTAGTGTGTGCCTATAAACGTTTAAAAATATTTTTCTTCTAATGCTGAAAAATTAGGTTACTAATTAACATCAATATAACGTTTCTATGTATTGCTTATTAATCAGAAAAAGTTCCCATGCTTAGAATTGAACCCACACCTTATGGATGAGAGCCAGGTATACTAGCCACTAGTCTCACTAGACAACATGTGTGTTGTCCTACATGTTAGTTAAACCACTTCAAAAAAGTATTGGGTGTATATTGAAACTATAAATCATTTTTCTTTAAATGATGAAAAATTTTGTTATTATTTAACATGTTTAGAATAGTTTATAGATCTAGATATAGATAAATATTTAAAAAAATCCATGCCAGGAAATTAATGAGTTTGTATTACCAGAAATCTTTATAAAGCGAATTCTTTTTAATTAGGTTTCAAGGTATTTGAAAGGACGAATTGGAAAGAAATGTTTTTAAAATTAATTTTTAAGAATAATATGTCTTATTTAACCGAATAAAAAGGCTGTGAAATTCTTCAAAAAAGTTGGTGGGTTTGAGAAAATATTGCAATTTCCTGTTATTACTATTATTATGATTACCTGGAAATAGAAATGTGATCGCCTATCATTCGGCAAATGATCAATCAATCTTGCTTGTCGATGGGGGCAATTGCAACTTTACTGCCGCAGTACAGCCGATTTTGTTAACTTATCCAGATCGATATTGCATGTTGTTTTCTGAAAAAGAGAGGAATTGACTTATTCGAGACAATGCGCAATAGTTGATATTTTTATTCAGCTCACCTCTGGTCATGCACGGACTTTATGCGATATACAATAATCCTCTTTTGTTCGAATTGCCGATAAACTCAAAATGTGCAGTGTTATAAAAATGTAATTATGCACATGTACGTTATTGCGTTTGAAGTTGCATTGTTGCTGCCCTGAATTTTCGGCATGCGTTTCAAGAATGAACTTGCGTTTGTGTTGTGGCTTTCTAAAAATAATATTAATTGTTAGCTTCCGGTCCGTTAGCATTCATTGATTTCTAGAAACGAAGTAGAATTGTATTACTAATTTTTGATACATGTACAGTACATGTATATGCCAAATTTCGTGTCGAAATGCAAAGGACTATTCAACAATGGTGTCTGAAATGTCAGAGTTTCCTCCCATAATTGGTGTTTATACTATATGGATCTCTATGAAGTACATGTGGGTAAATCCCCATTAAATTGAAACCGAAAGGGAAATTATTTCACGACATACCAAAAATTGATTTTGCTAGTAACTTGAATTACATGTACTGTATAACAGTTTTTTGTTTGTTTTGTGGATTTTTAACGTTGGACAATTTCTGCGCACGAGTACTAAACACCAACGCCAGGGGCATGCAAACTGCGTCTGTTCTTAGACCTGTGATGGAATTGTGGTTTTTCAGCAGAAGTCATTTTTCAGATACCTAGGAAGTTTGTCTACGAAGGGATCCTTCCACCCCACAAGAGGGATCTTTAACGTGCAGAGACCAAATTAAGGGATCTACATGTATCTACACGGGACCTCGGTTTAAACTCTCATCCGCCGCTTAGAGAATTTTTTCACATCCTCGAAATTATGATCGACCGCGACCTCGGCATTTTCTTTTAAAAAATTATTATTAATCTCAAATCAAAAATTGTATAAAGGCTTGCCAAAGTAACCAAAGGTTACTCGTTTCCAGCTTTTCCAGACATGGAAAGGCTGGAAAAGTCAGGAAACTTGAAAATGTTTAGAAAGTCAGGAAGGAATGAGTTATTCAGAAAAAAATAAGTGAAATTCAATGTTTTAATGTTCTCACATTCCAAAATTAATACTTCTACTTGATTAGCTTAGGGTCCATTTGCCAGATAACCAAGCGCAAACGTTAAATATTTTCAACTGTTTTCGAGGAGAAGTTGTCAAAATTGGTGACTAATTCCGAGGACAAATTTTCAAAATTCTCAACCTTTCAACCCATTTCAGCATTTTCCGAATGCAAATTTGTAAAATTTTCACATTTTTTCATGCTAATAAATAAAATGTTCAGACTTTTATGTTAATGTTAAAAAAATTTCAAAATTGTCAATAGTAAATTATACGAAATAATGAATATTGTCTTCTGTCGGTTTTACAAAGTCGTAGATAACATTGGCATTTGGACATGGTCATTGGTTCTTTGCTTGGTCATTAGTCCTTTGCATGGTCAGAGAAATTTCTTTAAAAAGCTGAAAAAATCAGGGAAGTTGAATATTTAATTTTTGTGGTAACCCTGGTAACGTACAAGTTTATTTAACATACAGTATATTGTACAGATGCATACAGAAACATTGTTTGCCTTAGTACTCTTATTAATGACCTCGTCAAGGATACGGCTTCATTTTCAATGCTTGGTTCCACAGTGGGCTCCGTGACTCATGCGGAGTTATGCCCTTGCATTACTTGGAAGAGAATACGAAAAACCACAAAAAGGAAGTAAATCAAGGCAAGTGGGTCCATTGGCTTTCAGGCCACACGTACAGTGAGCTCTGATCATCACCAATGGCAATCTTTTGCAAGAGCCAGCGAAATACAATTCCCCAGCTCTAGTTTCATTACCAGGCATGTCCTTTTCTTATTCCCTCGTTTCCCATAAACTTCGTTAGCAGACATTTCCAACAGCATTATCTGACCCTATATGGAGCTGTTCAATTCCATCAGAAGTGGTGTTTTGGCGGCTCGGGCGCCATGACGTTCCCTTAAACACGCCAAAGCCTGGCGATAACATTGGATTCAGCATACAAACTGCGTCTGTTCTTAGACCTGTGATGGAACTGTGGTTTTTCAACAGAAGTTATTTTTCAGATAGTCTGTTTGTCATCGCCGAGGCTGCGAAAAAGTCCATTTGCAATAGTTTTGGCATTTACCGAAATGGATACCGAGTGCAATACGATCCATTCGTATTTCGTTTTATTTTCACGTTCTTTGCCTATCCATGGCCACCACAAGGAGGGGAGAGGATTACAGGAATATATCATAGGGGCTCGGAATAAGGGGGGAATAAGGGCGCGGATCCATATAGCTTTTTAATAAATGTAAAATTAAAATTGACTTATTTTATCCTAAATCTAGTAGAACATCATAACCTTAGCGTGGATGAGGGGAGGAAGGGGGGATTATATATGCCTCAGGATGGGGGAGCCATGAATATGTTCACCTTTGCAGTAACGTATTCGGAAAATAATGATGACTAACAAATATCTACCAACGAAGTGTAGAAGTTACATCTAACATACAGAGGGAGCTGTCAAAGATTCTCATGGGGTCCGCCAAAGATACCGGCCTAGGGGCCTCGCTTCAGGATGTGGGAGCCATGGGTTCACCTTTGTAGTAACGTATCCGGAAAATAATAATGAATAACAAATAGATACCAACGAAGTGTAGAAGTTACATCTGTAAAATAACGCAGGGTTTCCCCAGACTTGGAAAACCTGGAAAGTCAGGGAGGTTAAAAATGCCCGGAAAAGTCAGGGAAATTCAATGTATTAATGTTGTCACAATTAAATCAAACTTAATACTTCTACGGAGTTATCTCAGGGCCCATTTCCAAGTTTTTTAAATTTTCTCATTACAAATTTTCAAAATTTTCAGAGAAAAGATTTGCAAAATTTTCAGCAGTTTTCGAAGTCAAATTTGACAAATGTTCAAGATTCCGAGGAGATATTTACAATACTTTCAACCTTTTTAGAATACAAATTGGTAACAATTTTAAATTTTTTCATGCCAATTTTGAAAAATATTTAAAAAATGTCATGCTTTTTATGTAACATTTTCAGAACTTTTCTATGTTAATTTTGAAATTATCTTAAAGTTATCTTTAGTAAATTTGGCAAATTTGATATTGGCGCAAAATAGTGGATATATCTTAATTGGCATGTCATTTTGACATCGTTATTGGTCATGGAAATTTGTTTAAAAACCTGGAAAAGTAAGGTTAAAGGAAGTTAAATATGAAATGTCTGGGGGGACCCAGTAGTGAAACTTGGTGCGACAACAGTGAAAGTCTAAGTTTTCATCTACATTTCATGGCAGAATTTGCGATCATGAACCCAAAAATGCACAATGGATTTTATTATGTCAAACTCAGTGTCTTCCGTCAACCTTTTCAACATTATTTCTGGAAGAAAATTTAAACTACATGAGAGGAAAATTAAGATTATTTTTGAAAATAAAATCAACATGTGACCATTAATTTCACCACTCAAATATTTTCGTATCAAAAAAGTCTTTTTATTTGGAAATCGTATGTACACGTAGTCATCAATACGTTTGGAAACCTACAGTTTCAGTTTGCTACAGTCAGTTGCTATAGTTTTTTTGTTATTTAAAATATTTCGGGGGAAAAACTACATTACACTGTAGATTCGGCATGCTGCAAATTTATTGACAAAGGAGAATTTTTAAAGAATCCCTAAGGATTGTTTTTTTTTGTCACTTGTCATCTCCATACATTTCCAAAATGAATCGCAATGCAGTATTTCGGAAAGCAGACAGGGAAAATTGCATTACGGAAGCAGCTTGAACTACGTTCACGTCTCCAAACATAAATTTGATTTGCATCCTGGCAATATAATTAAGCATAAATCATTCATATTTTTATTTGGCAATTTTTTGCCCAACCTGTCAGAGGTAACGCAAAAAGGTTATTAATAGCATAGGTATGCAAATAATGGTTGGATTGGGCTAAAAGCCTTAGCCCCAGGAGATGATTTATGGTTAAGGAATATTTCTGTAGAAAGGACATTTATGCATGTCCTTTCACCTTTCTGATGTTTTGGTCTATCTCACATGATAACAATTTAATGAAAAACTTTTTGGCGTGCGGCCTTATCCAAAATTATCCACATTGTTATAAAACCTATTTTCATTAAACTATATTTTACAACACATCAAACATAATGAAACATAAATTCAATGTATGTTTAAATAAATATATCAAAGGAAATGACTTTGTAAATATACTTTAAACGTATCAGAAAGTAATTTTATTTCGATGTGGAAAACACCCAAATTTCTACTAATAGTTTAAAAAAACGCTGGTGGTTATTTAACGGTATATTAGAATTTGGCATTTTCAAGTATCACTGTTTTTTAAAGTGTAGAAATTACTGATGAGGTTTAAAGAAAAGAAACAAGAATAGTTTGCTATAAACTGAACTTCAAACATTTATAATAATTCTTAATATTGTCTACTAGTATATATATATATATATATATATATATATATATACAGTATATCATAATGTTATATGACGATATTCTATTACAGAATAATTGATTTCGGTACTTCGTGACTTTCGACTCAATTTGCCAATGAAAGTGATATAAACGCAGCCAGGTCTTTTATCTAGTTGCTACAATAATATAGTCACATCATTTTCAAAACATCTGATGCTAACTGTAGCATGGACCAAATGCATGTATAATGCAAACTATTGATTTCTAATTGTTATAATTGAACAGATACCTTCTAAGAGGTATTACTGCTCTTATATACCAAATGACCCCTAGATCTGAATTGTTACTGAAAAATGCCTACAGATAACAACTCATTTGTCATTAAAATAAGAAATCTTATTATATGTATCCCATCGTATCTTACCTTTTTCTTTCATTTGACAAATGTTTTGACAATACAGCACAGAAATGTTTTTTAAAATAATGAAGCAGCCTTCACTTGGCGCGTTTGATGATATCATGGCTTTTGATAATTTAATTAAGACAATTCAATCTCAGCAAAGGTGCTTTTGAAGTCAAGTGTTCGTAGTAAAAGATGGTATATCCTGTTCAGTTCTGCACTTCTGCACTTGAGAGGAGCTCCGGCTTTCAAATTGATTCCTGCTTAAGTTATTGTAAAATACTGAAATTCTGAGTTTATATGATTATCGTTGAAAATGAAGACGGTTTCACCTTTATTTTCCTTCCTTCTATACTTCGGCTTCTTTCACAAAGAAATCAAGTTGGCCATTAGTCATGCTTGCCTGCTTGTACATTCGACTCAGCCAATTAAAAGCTCTTAGCTAAGGTCGAAACCCTAATTAGCAAAAGGCATACCGAAGAACCTCTCTCAATTATTGGGAGCTGGCGAGTCAGTCGGCCATGAAATTAACAGCTGTTTGGAGCTGGAAATCACCTGGGTTTTGGTGAAAACATCTGCATTCAGGCACATTTTTTTCAATAAAATTTAAACCAGTTTCAAGTGCAACTTGCATGAAGAAGCTGTACTATACGTGTACTTTGCATAAAATGTTTTTACGAAATCCTAGCATCTATGATAAAACTCAGTAGGTATTCTTAAATAACTCCTAGAGATACATGTACATGCACTTTTGTTATTCTTTGGCAACGGATTACGCATTTCATATTCACATCAGCAAAATTGCGCCAGTATCATGTTTTCATAATGTTTAAAAAAAAAAAAACACGTTCACGTCAGTGATTTTTGTTGAATTTAACTTGGTTATTAAACTAGTTTGAATTAACGAAAACTTGCTTTAATAAATGCTGTACATATATACAATATGTAAATTGTTGAATTTAAAATGTTAATTACCATATAGAAAAATTAAAATGTTAAGACATCGTAGTTTGGAGGAAATCCTACTCGACCCACATACTGTATACGAATGGAAAAATGCTGGAATGTTTATCGGGGAATTCCCCGTTCAATCGTACATTTTTTCATATCGTCTAAAGTTTAATTCAATAAAACAAATAGCTCGGAAACTCGGAAATTCATTCATTTTAACCGAATATGAGTGATATCCGAATTCGGAATTCGTCTTAAACGAAGAAATTCATTTCATTCATAGTATTCGTAGTATTAGAAATTCGTGTAAAGCGAGTTCTTCTTAATAGAGTTCCATTGTACTTACTCAGATATTCAGATGCAATCTATAGCTAGCTGCATAAAGAAAAGAAAATATTAAGGTAATTTTTATAAAATTGAGTCATGAGTCTAGCTATCCTAATGGATTAAAACTGTTAAATGTCTGGTTAGAAATCCTGACTTTGACAGTACATGTATCCAGAAATTAAAATACGCATTGCGGAAATGACGTGGGACGAAGCGAACGCATGCATAGAAGAGCAAAATCCCACGCGAGAATACATCACTTAAAAAGTTGAGCGTAACGAACATGTCACATTTGTACGCAATTATGCGTCGTTTGAAGGCCATTATAATTAATGGGAGCTTAGAAGTGGCTCTCCATTTCCATGTCCCACGAGACGCTCATCTCGAGTAATGCAAAATGAGTGGGTTCTTTATTGATAATTTTTCAAGTTGACAGAACTATACAGTGTATGTAGTCGGTGAATTATGAACCATGCACTGATTAACAGTGGCGTTCGTGCCGATTTGGAAACTAAATATTAGGTGTAATTACAGGTAAGGGTCCAACATTGAAACTGTGGTCTGAAGCATACTTGCTAATTCATTATATTGGAGGTGAAACACGGTAAAACTGATTCTTTTGCATGTTGCGAATAACTCCTGTCTTATAGTGGCTTGAATGATGCATGCATCATGATTACCTTCTTGATATGATTATTTCGAATTTGAGCATTAATCATCTGGTTGCTCCCACTTTTTCAGAATTCTGCCTGCTGCAGGCGTTGCGCATGCGCACTTCTATCTGTCCCATCCTGCTCTCGGTAGGTGGCGCTGCAGCTCAGCCGAATTTCTGCTTGCTTTTTATCTTCATCCTGGTTAAACTTCTTCTGCTTGCACCCGGCTTTACGTATGCGCTCTCCAAGATTTATGCCATTATACCAATACAGGCCCGAATGGAGCAACATTGATGCAAGTTAAAAGGCTGGCCAGTTGCATTAAAATACAGTAGACCCCGCTTAATGTGATCACGGATAATGTTATCACTCATTTATTCTTATCAGAATTACCAAGTTCGAAAAACTCATATACAGATACACTTTAAATAACCGCTCATTGTTATCAGCATTTTGCTTAGTGTTATCATTATGCCTCCCTTCTCCATACACATACTGTACTGTCCAAATTGATGCCTCATCTAAAATGAAGTTTGAAAATTTGAAGAATGGATGGAAATTGATGGAAATGTTAAGGTATCTGCCCCAATGACTGAATCTGACATTTGCCAGGTTGTCTGTGAATCTAAAAAAAGAGCTGATGGATGAAAATGATATACTGATGATGAAAATGATACTGATGATGAAAAAGAAAGTACTCTAGCTGACAAACCAAACATGTGTTAAAATGAGAGAATCCTTACAAATTTTACAGCTAGGTGTTCATTATAGATCTAATGACTTTAAAATGCCATATGACTATGACAATTTCATTAACAAACTACTAAGAAAAAGTAGTAAGCAAGCCAAGATAATTGAATTTTTGTAGGCTAAATAAGTATATGTGCAATTAAAAAAAAACATTTTTCTTGTAACTACAGTATATGTATTCGCCTAATAGAATCATTTAGGTATTGTTATCAAAATAGCCTAGAACAAACGTGATCACGAAGACTCCACTGTGCATCATCTTTTTTTGACATCTTACTATACAGGGTGCTCGCTTAAATCCAGGACCAAGGAAAAACAAGCATATCTTTAAAACGGTAAAAGATAGGATGATAATTCCTTCAGGTAACATCTAAAGTCGATACTTGCCCTACTATATTTATAAAAGTTCCCATTTGAAGTGCCCATAATGAAATGCTCATAGCAAAGGCTGGCAGACAAATTTATATTCGATCCCTGCTCGTTCTGGGCTCGTTCAA
>JAQGBX010004815.1:0-14686 GCA_034698745.1 Megaphyllum sjaelandicum | reverse complement strand
GGGGTGAGTTGCCACTGGGGTGAAGTGAGCTGGAAATGAAGGTGAGCTGGAAATGACTTTTTCTATACTACTAACCTCGTATAGAGAATGTTACCAAACACATTGGAAGTTTATAAAAAAAAGCTTAGAATATGTAAAAAAAACTGTGAAGGTTTAATAGCAATCATAGAAAATTTACAAACATTAATGAAAAATCGTAGAAACTTTTAAAATATCGTAGAGAATGTCACCAAAATCATTAAAAGTTTTTATAAAAATCTTAAAATATGAAAAAAAAACATAAACGTTTAATAAAAATTATAGAAAATTAACGAAAAAATTCTTAAAAAATCGTACAATCTTAGAAATAGCCTAGTCGTATAGTCTTAGAAATTTTTACGAAAATCACTGAAAGTTTTTAAAAAATCTTAGAATATATATATGAAAAAATCAAGTAATATTTAAAAAAAATTCGTACTATCGCTGATATTTCAAAAAATGTTATGATTGCTTTAAATTTGTGTTTTTTTTAGATATTAGCTATCAATGTTACTTTGGGTGGTGTTGCCCATGGCGCGGTCTTTGAAAGGCGTTGAGAAGCCCAGGCAGCGCTGCGGCGATTGCTCGGACATAGCCAAGAATTTTCACTACAGAGGTTTGGCTTGAGATTCTTGCAAAGCCTTTTTCAGAAGTTTGGTTCAGTATGAAGCCTGGAGGACTTCTTGATGCGCCTTCCGTGGCCACTGCAACATCACCGTGCAGATCCCGAAATGCGGCCAGTATTGCAGGTTCCACAGATGCTACAGCACCAGCATGGAAATTGGGTAAGTATAGTATTGTATCACTATAATTGCCAGAACTGTAGTTTATGTCAGTCTACGTACCGGGAGGATGGCCTCGGACAATGGTTGCATGCATGCGAGGGAGAATCGTTATCAAAATGTTGAAAATGAAACGGTTTTTTACCCCTGTATATAGTTGGGTGATGACGATAAAGCAGAGAATGGACATGCTGCGAACCAGAATGGAGAAGAAGCTGCAGAGGCAATCCTGCAATGGCGGTCACATCCACGATGGCGTCATCGAGAAATTGCAGCCAGCTTGCAAAAAGCTGAAATTGCAGCTAAAGGTTCGTCATCAGCACAGAGAGACACGTTAAAACCGATAAAAAACATTGGTGGCATTCGCAAACATGAATCGATACCGAAAACCGATCGTGATCCAGGATTACTGCCCGAAGACGGCCGATGGTCATGTTCACCGACTGCTGGTTTTGCACTACCCATGTCAACAAAACCTGAGTTGCTGGATGCGAACCAAACAAAATTAAAAGTTTGCCTTGGATGTTCGGGTTGTGGTTCAAGTGGATGGATTGAAAATGCCAAGATCAATGGCTTGACTTAAGTCATAAGAAAATAGCAACACCCAGACTGCATAAGTGGAAGAGCCTGTCGCAGAAGTGCCAGTCTAATGAAGCTGCTGGCGAGCAGCCAGAGTGTCTTCTGGTCTTGCTCGTCATGATCTTCGCCCAAAAACTGGTCATGTTCGCCCGAGGAATCAGTCATTTCTCGGCACTGTTCACCAAGGGTCAGATAAACCTGTTGCGGGTTAACGTTTTTGAGATGTTCCACGCCATCCATTTTTATCAAGGCACTTCTTGCTTGTATCCCGCATGCCATCGAGAGTGGGTCAAGGCAAAGCAGGAGCCTGCAGATTCCAATAGCCCTTCCGGCATGTCTGTCGCATGTAGGCGATGGTGCCGAAGAGTATTCCATGTGCCATCGTAGAGATTCTTCAAAAGTCGGTGAATCAGCTGCTGCAGGCGATGGTTCAGCTGATGAGACGCATCATTGTCTATTGTTGATGTTGGTTGACGAAGGATTGGCCTACGGCCGGCGGTTGCCTGCTTTGTTCCAGGACGTGCCAACGCTGGCGCTGTTTCTAGCAGTCATCCTCTTTTGCCCCGGTTCCGCGTCTTGAAATCGCGTTTTGGCGTCGGTCATAGAGTCGTGCCAGATGCATTTCTGCCGTTTGCTGGACGCTTGCTTGACTGCATGCTAGATTAGGACAGAAGAAACGAGCCGTCTTGTTTCCCTCGTTGCTGCTTCTGTTGCCCACTCTGAGGCAGATAAGAGAAAGAGTCTTTTAGGGGATCTGATGATAATTTTTTTTAAATTTGATAAGAAATTGTTGGAATTTTTGATAAGCTTTTTTAAGATTTTGCAAGATTTTTATGGAATTTTACAAAAATGTAATGAAACATTTTTTGAATTCCATTAAGTGGTTAATTATTTTTGTGGAATTCATCTAGAAGTTGATGGAATGTTATGGCGAAGGCATGATTTCAAACTCATTCGATTTTAGTGCGAAAATATTTGTTTTCGTGCAATTTCTAAATTATTATTTTAGTTTTATATGTACATTTATTACTATTATTATTATTATTTTTAATTAAAAATAATTGAATGTAAATATATATGATTAGAAATTTTTGAATTTTTGAGAATTTTCGATTTCCTTTTCACGTGAATTTTTTTTTATTAAGTTAATTGTTTAATAATAAACATGAAATTGAAGAAAATTACAAATGTTTTATAATTTTATATTTTTAACATAATTACTTTCGTGACACTCTGTACCATGACGTCACAGTGGTTTCCGTTACAGTATTCCTCCAAAAATTTAATTTTCAACTTCCCTGTTTTCCCTTACGACAAATTTTCATGACCAATGACAACGTCACAAATTGACTCTTTAAAATATTTTTTTTAAATTTGCTTACGGCAATTTTGGAAATTACAGTACAAATTTAATAACAAATTTAAAAAGATTCGAGAATATGTTTTAAAATGGGAACATTCTGTAGTCGAGAAATGCAGAAAAATTGTGCTCGGTAAAAGTGGAAAATTTCGCCGTTTTGTCCTCGAAAAATGTGGTAAAATTGTACTCGGTAAACCAATAGAATTTTGAAAAATTGTACATAAAAAACAGGGACAATTGGGTAAATTTATACATGGAAAACGTGGAAAATTATAAACATCTGTATTCCGACAATGTGGAAAGTCTTTTCAAATTTTGACTTTAAAAATGGGCCCTGAGCTAACTTCGTAAAGTATTAATTTTTGTTCACAGTGACTGCATGGGTTGAATTTCCCTTACTTTTTCTAAATAAGACATTCTTCCCTGACTTTTTCAGGTCTGGGGGAAACCCTGTTAATTGTCAAAAATGTTGACATAGCGAACTAATCATGAATCCAAATTACTGAATAAATGTGCTATATGAATACCGAGTAAGTTGGCTTAATGGTTAGCCATCCCGTCTTACATTCGGTAGACCAGGGTTCGATTCCTGGATCGGCTATCCTTGATTGTGGTTTTTCATGGTTTCCCACAATCCCTTTAGGTGAATGTTCGGATAGTTCCTATATTAAATCGGCCATGACCGTTACAAAGTCCTAATTTAGTTTAGACTAAGAAAATTATTCGGAGTTCCTATGAGTGTTTTGAATTTCCCTGACTTTTCCAGGTTTTAATTTCTTTGGGACTGTCCATAATTTACATATAAACATTCTTCCTTGACTTTTCCATGTCATATTCAAGTTTCCTGACTTTTTTTAAAATAAACCATTCTTTCCTGACTTTTCCAGGTCAATGACCGTCTTTCCATTACTGCAACCAGCTATTCGTGGACGTTGTAGCTCTGGGCTAAGTTTCCTGTAGTAACTAAAAAATTATTTTGCTCTTTCATTATTTTCTTTTTTTTAACAAACCTTAGATTTTATCTTTAGAAATATAGCAAAAAAAAACAATTGTTTGTGAAATACTTTAAGAAATTTAAGAAATTTGATATAAAACATTCCCCTTAAGATATTTTTTAACGATTTTTTTTCCAAAAAAAAACCGAGAACATGATTCGTGTTTAAGCGTAAAACGAATCACTTGCTCGTTTTTGGGTTTTCTTTGCATTACAACTTACCATGTTAATGTGACAAATTTTCGTTAATTCGTTATCAAATAATCTTTTCATGAACATTTTTCTCCCCTTTAGTCAAATTACGTTATGACCCTAACCAATGACAACGTGAAAAATTTACATTTTTCAAAATTAGCCTAACACTGGAAAATATATATATATTTTTTTAATTTACTTACGACAATTTAAAAAATTAACAAAAAATTGCAGAAAACATGTATAAAATGGGAAAAATTTTGCATTCGGAAATTGTAAAAAGTGGAAAGTTTTGCAAATGGATACACAAAAAACGTGGAAAAATTTGAAAATTTTAAGTCCTAATACGTGGAAACTTTTTCAAATTTGTATTCGGAAAACGTGTAAATTTGTGTAAATTTGTACATGGTAAACTTGTAAAATTGTGTAACTTTATATGTGGAAAACGGGAAAAAATTTGCAAATCTCTACTCCAAAAATGTGAAACATTTTTTTCAAATTTGTCTTCGGAAAATGTAAAAAATTAAAAAACAGAAAAGCTATTTTTAAAATTTGTACGCAGAAAACGTAGGCAATTTTGCTAATCGGAAAACGTGGAAAGTTTTGCAAATCTGTACTCGGAAATCGTAGAAAATTTTACAAATTTCTACTCGGAAAATTGTATCAATTTGTACATGGTAAAGATTTCACTACGTCGATTTTGGAAAATATATATAAATTTTTGACATTATCATTGGTCATGAAAATTTTTTTATAACCTGGAAAAGTCAGGGAAAGTAAAAATGAAATTTCTGGGAAACCCAAGGAAATGTCAAAACAAGACAATATCATTTAGAAAATGTATTTTTGTTACTTTTACGAGGTTAAAATATAGATAAGGACCTGTTTATTGAGTACATATTTAAATTTTTTTTTACGTTTTTCGAGAAATAAATCGTAAAATTTCCTTTTATTTCTGAGCCCAAATTTTTAACATTTACCGTTTACAACATTTTATGTTAATTCTCAAGACTGATGTTAGTAAATTTAAAAAAAAATGTTTTATTGGTCAGAGACATATTTTTAAAACCTAGAAAGTCAGAGAAGTTGAAAATGACCTGAAAAGTAAGGAAGTACTGGTTTACTTACAAAAATTCAGGAAAATTCAACGCAGTCATGGCGATCCAAAATTTATGCTTATATGAGGTTAGCTTATATATAGGGCACATTTTTGTAAGTACAAATTCTGCAATATTTTTCACGTTTACCAAGTACAAATTTTAAAAAATTTTCACATTTTCCGAGTTTTAATTAGAAAAGTTTTCCACGTTTACCATGTACAAATTTACACAATTTTCCACGTTTTCCGCTTACAAATTTTTCAAATTTTTGGAGGTTTTCCGAGTAAAATTTTGTAACATTTTCCGAACACAACATTTTTCTGTCTACGTTAGTTTTTAAAATTGTCGTCGGTAGTCATTGGGTACGCGGCCAGTAGTAGGCCTACTTATAATTTAAAAATAATTAAATTACCGACCACTAGCGCTAACCAGGGCCGAGCAGAGCTGGATATAGGCCCAAGCCAGAGAAAAACAGTAGGCCCCACTTCAAGCTGGTTGTTACATTTTTTAATCAAGTGAAATATTTGAATTTTGTGAGAGTATGCAAATAAATTTTATATGAATTACAAATAGCATTAGAAATTAAAATACAAAGAATAAGTTATGAAGAAGATCGTACCAAAAATTGTGCTCATTTTCCATGATATATTTTAAATTACATATTGCTACGAAGAACAAATATAGAGCAATAAAGCACGTTAAAATTTCGATTAAATATGGCATGAACGCATGATTGGTTATCTCGAGCAGTTTAAGATTTTTCATCAATATTTTACACCTTGCATGGCAATAAAATTGATTTTACAAACACGCTATACATAAAATGCCATTATTTGTGCTTTAAGGGAGTGTTTTTTATTTTACTTTCTTCTGGATTTACTTTTTTCGCGTTTTTGTTGCATAGAGACATTTGATACCAAATGCATTTTGGTTGTCAAATTTTACTTAAAAAGAAACCTCAAGGTTTGTAATAGGAAATAGGCGGGCCCTATCAGGGGCTTACATAGGTATACGTTTTTAATAAAAAAGGAGTGGGGGAAGGTTGTATCCCTATGGTGTAAAGATAATATCCTATCGGGTAGGGGTTTACACCCCTAAACCTCCCTTAATATTAATAATATTGATGAATTACCGATACCATAACGTATTGCAAAAATTGCATCAAATTATTTCCATTGCATTTGGTTTTATGCATAAAATTACATAAGCTCGTGTATGTCTATGCACGAAATAACCAACCATGCAATATTTAATCAGAATTTTAACGTGCTGTATTGCTCTATATGTGTTTTTCGTAGCAATATGTAATTTAAAATATATCATGGGAAATGAGCACAATTTTTGGTACGATCTCATTTGGAATGGAGTGAAATTTTGTATGACATATGATTTGTATAGTTCGTATATAGGTAGATTTTGCCTATATTTTTCACTATACGATAAAATATCATTTATCAGAAATTTGACAAAAAAGGGACTTCCACGATAAGAAGTTAGGGCCTATTCAAAAAGGACGTCCTCATGCAATCAAAAAATATTGCAAATTTTTACTAGGGAACACGTGGAAAATTTTGGCAAAATCTACCTTGCCAAAGTTGGTTTGTAATTAACCTTAACTATAGTTTCTGTTTAAACGCAACCTGATCAAATTTGGAAATGAACAGTAAATGTCAACAAAAACGCGTGAAAAACTATTTTAGTATTAGTAATAAAATAATAAAATCTTACCTTTTCCTTTCAAAATAATGCCAAAAAATAAAATATCACTGTCACAGAATTAGCACTGCTGAAAGCTAATGCTTGAACCATGCAAGACACTGGGAAATTGGTCCCAAGTTTTTAGTTGCGAAAAACCAGTACTTTAAAGGTCACAAAGGCGTATTTAACGTATTTTACGGACAGGAAACAATTTTAATCCTTTGTGCCCCATCCCATTTACCGACATTTGTTCATGACCCAGCAAGGGTTTGAAATTTAAGGCCGAGAGCTATAATAGAAGGGACATGGCAGACAAGGAAAATACAGCGAATTTTGCACTTGCTAAAAATATCTCAAAATGTGCAAAACTTGGGCAACCAGTGCAGGTGCAGGTGATTAACTTCAGAAATTGGAGAAAAACAGGACGTT
This sequence comes from Megaphyllum sjaelandicum, assembly GCA_034698745.1. NCBI lineage: Eukaryota > Metazoa > Arthropoda > Diplopoda > Julida > Julidae > Megaphyllum > Megaphyllum sjaelandicum. The sequence goes on along the minus strand of JAQGBX010004815.1, from coordinate 7,531 downwards.
TGTGTGACCTATAGGGAAAAATTAAAACAAGGACACCATTATTGAGGTCAATTTTTATGATTTCTTTAATTTTGTATATATTTTGTATTAATTTTGTTTATAATAAAAAAGGGTTTACCAGCGTATTGATTAGTATATCGTGAGATTTTTTTTTAATTCAGCCCTGACAAAGCTTGGCCTTCCCGCTAGTTAGGTCGTAGAAATTGAGGTTTTGCTAGATGTCAATTTTTCACGTGGTTATTGCTCGGGGAAATTTTTTAAAACCCTGGAAAAGTCAAGAAAAGTTAAAAATAAATCTTTTGAAGGAATCCTGATTGTTTTAATGAAACATAACAATTTCAAGTAAAACTTTCCGCGAAAATGTGACGACATCAAAAAACTTCAGACAAATTTTCGTCAATTTGGAGATTAAGTCAAAAAAATTAAGAAATGTGACTTAAAAAAAATCCTTTTTAGATTTCTCGGCAAAAATATTTGTGCTAAATAACCGAGCAAAAATTAATACTCGCCATGAAAATGTGACAAATTTCCGAGACTCCACCTGAAGCTTACGACAAGTTACAATACATTTTTGGCCAAATAGTTTTTTTAATATTTTTTTACAAATAATAAATAATTGTACTTTTAAAAAGTACGATTATATATTTTGTGTATAAGGTTGTTTTTAAATAATTCTTGCCTAACCGACTGTGAAGTCCTCCAAAAGCTCAATGCAAAACACATTAGAGCGACTATAGCTAAGGAGAACTACATCCAATGGGATGTAAAGAACGGTCATGGCCGTTTTAATTAGGAACTATCCCAGCATTCGCCTACAGGGATTGTGGGAAACCATGAAAAACCACGACCGAGGATAGACGACACGGGAATCGAACCTGCATCTACCGAATGCAAGATGAGGATGCCAACCTTTGAGCTAACTTTCTCGGTAACATAAAGGTAAAACAACCATTAATTACTTCATGATTTTTAAAAGATTCGCCTGAAATTTAAAGAAATAAAAAAAACCTAAAAAAATTCACATCGAACCCGGGTCCACCGAATGCAAGACTAGAGTGCCAACTTGCTCGGTCTTCGTAATTAACTTGGAAAAATTGCAAAATTTAAAATTTCGTTTTTTCTAAAAAAATAAAACGTTCGTTCTACAAAATAATTTTTCGCGAAAATACATTTTTCTCCCGTTTATTTTTTTTTATTTGTAAATTGAAATCATGGAAAAAATTGATTTTTTTTAAAATTTCCAAGGACAAATTTTCGACATTTTGCAGAGTACAAATTTTCAAGCTTTTTCAAAATCAAATTTTCTATCATCATCTTCAAGGGTTAAAGAAAGATGTAACGTGACTCATCCGTTATCTGGTCACTTTTTGAGGTACATTAGCAATGTAAAAATTGCAAAAAAGAAGACACACACATGGTCGCGGTTCACAATAGATAGGTGGTCACTAGTCACTATACAGAGAATGTTTATAAAGGAAATGTACACTAGAAAATAGAATACACTAAAAAGTGGTCATTACAAACAGGTGGTCACTTTTCAAGGTTTTACTGCACTAAAATTAATCTTGCCTGGGGGCATTAGGAACCTCAGGGCTGCTACTCTTACAGGTTTGCCCTAAGTTGGTACCTCCGAATAAGGATTAATGAATGAATGCGTTACAATTTTTAAATTACTTATTTAAACTTGACCTGGAAAACCTGAAAAAGTCAGTGAAGAATGATTTATATACATATACTTCGTCGAGGTTAGCTCGGAGCCCCTTTTACGAGCACAAATTTTGAAAAAATGTTTGATATTTTTCTAGTATAAAATTAGCCAAATTTTTACGTTTCCCGTGTACAAAGTAAAAAATTTTCCATGTTTTTCGAGTCCAAATTTGCAATATTTTCCTCGTTTACGAGTACAAATTTTTCACGTCTTCTGAGTACATATTTTTTCTTGAAATCTTTTACGTTTTCCGAGCACAAGTTTTCAACATTTTTCCAATACAAAACTTTTCTATGATAATTTTCAAAATTGTTCTTAGTGAATTTAACAAGATAATTTTACGGTGTCAAAGTTTAAAACGAAATTTCTGGGAGAACCCTGCCATAGGTTTCCCATCTCAAATGACTCACTTTAGGACCCTTTTCACACCCTCTCCGTTTGTACAATGTTAATAAAAAATCCTTTTCAAAAAAAATTGTATCTCATCTGCATAATTTTGCTATCAATTTATGGTTAAAATGGGAAAGCAAGTCATTCGTTGCTGATTTAATATGGAAACTATTTCAGCATTTGCCTAAAGGGATTGTGGGAAACCATGAAAAACCACAATCGAGGATAGCCGACACGGGAACAGGACCCAGGACTAGAGTGCTAACCTTTAAGACAACTTGCTCGGTGGCCAAAATCTGCCAAAATATCCTTTAAATTTTGTAAAATAAAAATAAAGTTTCGCAAGTAATTTAAACAAATTTAAAGCTTGGGAGGAAAAGCGAATATGTTACAGGGTTCCCTAAAACCTGGAAAAGTTAGAGAACTTGAAAATTACCTGGAAATGTCATGAAAGAATGGTTTATTTTGGAAAAGTCAAGGAATTTAAACGCATTCATAGCGATCGAAAATTATTCTGAGCGTACTTCTACATGTTTAGCTCGGAGCACAGCTTTGCAAAACTTACCACGTTTTACATTTAACAATTCAAACAATTTTTTTAAGTCTTAATTTACAACATTGTTCACGTTTTCTGATTAGAAATTTGTGAGATAATAATGATAAATCCCCTTGTGCCAAGAAACCCAGAATATGTTACCAAAGCTAATGGTAACAGCAGACACCTGGCTTTTAGTAATTGGATACGTATGCAATGTATGTACTTTGATTCAAATTCACAGAGTGAGTGTACACACTACTCTGACCGTATTTCATGTTCTTGTAAACTGTGATTGTACACTCTGTTTAACTTTGGCAAGTTAGCTACAATATTATCACTGTTAATATTGAATAAACCCAATTTAAATCACTGATAAATTACGAGTTTGGATGCAATATTTTCGTCCAGATTTTAAAGGGATGCTCGAAATTGCCACACAATTTCAGAGCACATGTTTACTGGACAAGGGAAAGTCTGGAACAACTGCAGATCTTTAGGACAACGCGCCGCTTGAGTACATGGCTATGGGCCTGCATAAATTCCAGCAATAACCTTAACTGCTTGGAATCCTCTCAGAATCAGCATTTTGAGATTTTCACCTGAAATTGACTTTATCCTCTACAAAATTTGCGAAATTTTCACGTTTTCTGGGTGAAAATTTGTAAAATATTGCGTGCTTTCTCAAGCGCAAATTTGCCAAATTTACCCAAGGACAAAATTGCAAAGATTTCGTCTATTTCCAAGTAAATATTTTCATGCGTTTTCAGAGGACATAATTTGTTAATTCCTATACGTTTTTCTAGTACAAATTTGCAAAACTTTCTACATATTCCTAACACAAAATTGTCAAATTTTTACAATTTTTACATTTTTCTACGTCAATTTTCAAAATTTTATCAGTAAATTTTTGAAAATATTTTACGGCGTCGATTTTGGAAAATATATCAATTTTTGACATTATCATTAGTCTGGAACTTTTTTTAAAACCTGGAAAAGTCATGGGAGGTGAAAATTAAATTTCTGGGGAACCCTGGAAGAGTCACATTAAGACAATTTCATTTAGAAAATGTATTTTCTATACTTCTACCAGGTTAGATAAGGGCCCAATTTCCGAGGGCAAAATTGCAAATTTTACACGTTTTCCGAGGACAAAATCGCAAAATTTTCGTTCTTTTCCGAGCACAAATTTTCAACATTCACCGATTACAAAATTTTATGTTAATTTTCAAAACTACCGTTTGTAAATTTAAAAAAAAAGTTTACCGGTGTGATATTTGCGAGAAATATGCCAATTTTTTATTGGTCAGGGACATATTTATAAAACACCTGGAAAAGTCAGGAAAATTGAACATAAAATTTCTGGGAGAACCCTGAGTTGGAAAGTCTTTCCAATCTTTGAAAAATTTCAAATTCTTTTTTGCAATCACAATTTTGAAACAGTCATGGATAATATAATATAGGAACTATCCCAGCATTCGCTTAAAGAGATTGTGGGAAACCATGAAAAACCACAATTGAGGATAGCCGACACAGGAATTGAACCCGGGTCTACCAAATGCAAGACTAGATGGCTAACCTTTAAGCTAACTTGCTCGGTGATCTAGCTGTGAAACAACCTTGAATTATTTCATGATTTTTTTAAAGATTTGCCTGAAATTTAAACAAATTTAAAGACGAGAATCTATACCTTTTGTGAAAATTTTTAGATCTTTAATTTTTAGTTTTTTTTTTACACGATTTTTAGTTTTTAAACAAACCCTCAAAAAATACACATCTTTTTTAATTTTTAGTTTAAAAAAAACCTTTAAAAATCAACAATTTTTGGCACTAGAGTGCTAACTTTCTCGGTATTCGTAATAAACTTGGAAAAAATGCCAAATTCAAAATTTCGTTTTTCTAAAAAATAAAACATTCCACGAAATTACCTTTTGCGCAAATGCATTTTTCTCACGTTCAGTTGTTAGTTTTTATTTAAAATCTTGGAAAAAATGTGAATTTTTGTACAACATCGAGTTCTTTTTGTATTTTACGAGTTGCTTGGAAATTTTTAGCAAGTTTAACTTTAAATTCTTTAACTAACACGCCGCACATTTGGTAATTGATACTTTTGAAACTTATATTTGAAATGAAATGATTTTTTAACCGCAAATTGGACAATATGCATCCGCTTTTCGTGAAAATGTTTGCAATGTTCGCAATATTTTCCCGAGTATCCAAGGGCTAATTTTCGACATTTCGCAAATCAGAAATTTTCCAAATTTTCTGTTTTTCCGAAGACAAATTCGCAACAATTTCAATAGTTTTCAAGGTTGAATTTGAAATATTTTCCCCGTTTTCCAAAGACAAATTTGCCATATTTTTTAAAACTTTCCAAAGACAATTTTTTCACTATTTCCCGAGAACAGATTGGCAAATTTTTTTACGTTTTTCCATGAACAAATTCGCAATAATTTCAATTTCTGTGGACAAACTTGCCACGTTTTTTTCTGAGTAAAAATTGGCCAATCTTTCATATATATATATATATGTGAAAGATATCCGAAGTGCTAATTTGCAAAATTTTATCCACATTTTCCAAGCACAAAATAGCAAAATTGTCCACGTTTTCCGTGTATACAATTTTTTAAAATTCTCTAAAGGTTTTCCGAGGCCAAAGTTAAAAATTTTCACATTTTTTCCGAGTACAAATTTTCAACATTTTGTGAATTCAAAATTTTTCTGTCTTTATGTTAATTTTCAAAATTGTTGTTAGTAAATTAAACAAAATAATTTTTTTAAATATTTTCCTTTGTCGATTTTTTAAAATACATTAATTTTTGACATTGTAAGTATAGTCAGGGAAATTTTTTTTACCCTGGATAGATCAGGGAAATGTCAAGGAAGTTGAAAATAAAATTTCTGAGAGGACCCTGTAAATATAATATTGTGCACATGTTATGCAGCATAATTGTAGCATAAGGAATGTAAAACCTTAATCCACATTTATGGAAATGAGGGGGAGAGTATGCAGTGTGCATGTAAATTCTGTGTGGGGGGGGGAGAACTATAATTGTCTACCAATGTCCACTTAAGGGAAGGAGAAGAGGAGTAAAATAGTGCTAAAAATGGGTCTATGTAAGTTATGGACAGTCAGAAAAATTCAATGCAGTCATAGCGATCCAACATTAATACTTCTACGAGGTTAACTCAGGCCCATTTTCCGAGCACAAATTTTGCAAAATTTTCCACGATTACAATGAACAAAGTAGCACAATTTTCCTCGTTTTCCAAATATACATTTGTCAAAATTTCCAAGTTTACCATGTTCAAACTGATACAATTTTCCACGTTTTCACAGTACAAGTAATCAAAATTTTCCACGTAATACCATGTAAAAATTTACACATTTTTCCATGTACTCCAAGTCGAAATTTAAAACATTTTTTTTTTGTTATTAAATTTTACAAAATAATTTTCCGAAGTCAATTTTGAAAATATGTAAATTTCCCACGTAGTCATTATTCAGGATTTTTTTTTAAAAACCTGGAAAAGTCAGGGAAGCCTTCAAATTCTGAAGACGAGTTTATAAAATACCTAATTGTGGCAGGGGCCATTCAAAAAGTTCGTGCGTGTGACTTAGGAACCGTTTAAAAAAATGTGCGCCTGTCTTTGGGGCCGTTCATAAAGGACGTGTGTTTTGTTTAGTGGCCATTTAAAAAAGGTCATGTAGTTGGCTTAGGTAGGGCCGTTAAAAAGGAGGTGCGACTTTCTTAGGGGTTAATCAAAAAGGACGTGCGTCTGTCTTAAAGTCAATAAAAAAGGACGCGCAATGTGAATTATCGCATTTTAAAAGTTGGATCTTACCACCAAGCCACAGTTAATATCACAAAAAATTTGACTTTGTTAAATTCTATACCTAGACTTTCAATGGGAAGACGGTCATGGCCGACATAACATAGGAACTATCCCAGCATTCGCCTAAATGGATTGTGGGAACCCATGAAAAACCACAATTGAGGATAGCTGACGCAGGAATCGAACCCAGGTCTACCGAAAGCAAGACTAGAGCGCCAACCTCTAAGCCACCTTGCTCGGTAATTGATTCATGCTTATAATATATTTATAATAGCCTATGAATTTTTTTAAAATTTAATTTGTTAGAAAAGTAGCAGTAATTTTGTTTAATTGGATTTCAATTTAATTAAACGTTTTTTAAGTAATTCTTATTTAATTAAATTGGGTAACGAATTAAATATGTTTAATTAAATTTTGTACAAAATTTAGTTTTTTTAATAATTAAGTATTTATCGATGAGGTAAAGGTCTAAGGTAAAGGAGATATTTTTTTAACAATGGAATTTTGTTTAAGAAACTGTATTTTTATTTTATTTTTTTTAAATATTTCCTGAACCTAAATAAACGTAAAAGATAAATACATATAATGTTTAAAATAATTTAACATTTCTACCAATTTTTAAAAAATAAGATGTAAATAAATTTTAAAAAAAGCAAAATTCAAAAACAATTTAATGAAATTAGTTTCCGTGCGAATTCATTTTTTCACGTTTATTTTTGTACTTTTTAATTTATAAGCTTAAGTTTTTGGTTTAGTTTACAAGTTGCTTAGGAAATTTTTAGCAAGTCTAACGATTTCTACATCTCCTTAATTAAATGTTTTAAAAATGTTCCACGTTTCCCAAAGACAAATTCGCAAAACCTTTAACAAATTTCCATTTAAATTTTCCATTTTTTCCCGAGAAGAGAACGACAAAATTGTTCGTGTTTTCTGTTGATTATTGACTTTGTGGTGTGGCAGCTTCACTCACAAGTTCAAATCAAGCAATAAAACACAAAAACAGACCGGTTAACTATCTGGTAAAGTCACTGAAGTTTCCAATAAAACGCCAAATAACTTCA
>JAQGBX010004814.1:0-14687 GCA_034698745.1 Megaphyllum sjaelandicum | reverse complement strand
TAAAGCAACGCCAGCCGGCGCTGCTAGCATGCTTGTTTCACGAAAACACCCGGAGTCGGCATACTGGGTCTACTGTGCCTCGATGTTCATTCCGCAATTAGGATGCCGTCATGGTGGCCGCCATTTTTGTCCCAGCGTTATTTTCCATAGCTTTTAGCAGACGAAACAAAAATGTCGGAAGTGACGTTCTCGCAGGAAGACGCGACCTTTGTAGGTTAGTACTCATTTTGGGTCAGGATCACGCAACAGCACTCGTTCTAAATTCTAATCTGCAGCACATTAGAAGAAGCCGGGCTAAATGGCAGGTGCGTCAATGTAACGAGATATCCTCTTTTTATACTAGATTTATTCGCGTGATTCATTGCTTGTCGAAAAGCACGTCGTGATGTGTCATTCGTCGCCTATTTATATAAAAGGAAACGTCGAGCAATCCTCGTTTCTAAGGGAAAATTGAGGTCGATAGAAGCCGAGGGCGTACGTTCCATTTCTACACAAGCTTCTATATAGCGAAAGTCTGCCCTTAAAATCGATTAAAAACAACGTTTGTTCGTCCAACAAAGCGACTGAAGTGTGCCAAGGTTGTAAAATGGACAAGTCTTCGCAAAAAGAAATGCAACGACAGGATAAGGTAAGTCCTTTTCAAATGGGTCTCTAATAAACACCGGGTGAGGATTAGACGCCCATTAGGGTTGTATGAAATAATAGCTAGACCAGCTGTGTTTGCACTTATTTTCAGCCTGCTTATTTATATTCACTATAAAACGGTTGGATGTAGCTGGGTTTTAAACTGTTTCCCTTCCCCATCACTGTCTCAGCACTAGCTTTATAGATGTATTGGAATTGGGGTACTCAGATGATTTGCGAAAATTACTTCGGTAGTCGTGAAGTCACGTGGTGCAAAAAAATAAATGCAATTAATTTGGTTTTGTAATTCGTAAATGTTCAGTGAAAATTATATAATGGAAAAGTTTATTCAATAAGAATTAGGCTACTGTTAGATCAGGATAAGCTACAAATCTTTCGTTTTCTAAGCTACCAAAGTTTGGTCTCTAATAAACGCCGGGTATATACTGTCTGCTGAAAAGTAGATGATAATAACACTGGCTCTCTCTTGTCAGCAAAGCCCTGGGTATATTAATCGTATGAGTACGACTCTTCTATAATTTTCCAATTAAAATTTCTATAATTTTCCCCCCCTTTGTTATCCGAATAGTCATAGCAAACTATGTGCATGCAGTTTTGCAATCTGAAAAAAAAAACTTATTTCTAAATAAAAGTAAAAGTTAGAATTTTAATAATTTTGTTAAAATTAAATACTGGCCTCGGTAGATGCAAGTCGTACTTCCAGGAGGAAAATAATCTTCAAATCATTAAGTTCAAATTATCATCTTTCTTTTTAAATACAAATGAAATTAAGTCTAATACAGGTGTATGACTGTTTTCATTAATTTATAAAATGTCACAAATTATTCATTATTTACAATCATTGATAATTGCATTTTTTAAGTCTGTGCTTGACCCACTACTCATAATGATTGATTGGTAATCATAAAAATGCTCTGGGAGGAATTTATATTCCGAAATATCATGAAACATATAAAGTAGTTTAACTCAATATATTTTTTAAATAAGAATAAAAATGTAAAAAGAAAATTAAAATATTTCTTTTGAAATTACCTCACGCGTATTATTTTGGATTCGTCCTGTGATAATCTGAGATAATCCTGAGAAAACCAATAACACAATTAATAAAAAAAAAACATAAAACAAATTGTTATGAAATGTTAAACATTTCAAAATAGGTTTTTTTTCTCTCAGAGATAAATTTGTCATTGCATTTGCCTATACAGGGTTGCAACCGACCTGAGAAGTCAGGGAAAGTCAGGGAAACTGCCAGTGGTCAGGGAAAATCACTGATTTTAGCGATTTGTCAAGGAAATCAATAGTAATTAAGGCAGCAGATCAAAGATACAGGGCTCTACTTCCTCTGTTCTTTAAAGTCCTTTGAAGCTACAAGGGTTGCTCTAAATTTTTGCACGTTTGTGACATTCCAGCAAGTGTGACATTTTTAGCTAATTACATGCCCTTTCTGGGTCATGAACAAGGATACCTTGATCAAAGGGCGGTAGAGAATAGGGCACAAAGAGGCGAAATTGCCCTTGAGGCTTGTCTGTAAGCTCCAGAATAATTCATGGAGAAATTACAATGAATTACTGACTTTTCCGACTCCATGTCGCCATCTTTGCAGTACTAAGTGACTGGTTTTTGGCATGATTATCCAAAAAGACAAAATGAAAATAACAGGTACTGCACTGACTGGAATTTAAGGATTGATTGATTGGTGACTTTTTTACGAACCAATAGTCTACGACCAGACAAGCAGTAGATTCCAGTCAGTGCAGTGATATTTCGAAAGAAAAACGTGATATTTTAAACTTCGATATTTTTTTTAATTTTCTAAATTTTGCAAATTTATGCTTGGATAAACTACCAAGCACAATTTTGAAAAATTGTCCACGTTTTCCTGAGTTATTCTGTAGGGCCTATATATATTTTACAATTCGCCGTGTTTTATTGAGTATATAATTTGCAATTTTCCACGTTTTCCAATGGAAAAAATCGCAATTTTTCTCAGGCAAATGTTAAATTTTGGTCAGGGAAATGGTACATTTTGGTCAGGGGAAGTCAGGGAAATTGGAAGTCAAATTTCGGTAGCAACCCTGCTATATTTCTAGATATTAATTGTTAAAATAATTAAGATAACTCTCGATGAGGAAAAAAGTATTATTAAATGTTAAGAAATGTTATTTAAGTGTTTCTCATACTTGACATGTAATTATTGACAAACAAATACAGGGATCATTTATGAAGCAGATATTAAGTTTCAAAATTAAAAAGATATTTGACGTTTAATTAACCCCCCGCTGTTTTTTTAATTAATTTTTTTTTTAATTGGCCAACTGGAGTTTATTACAGTAATTAATCAAATGAGGTTGATGAAAAGAATCAATTAATCCTAACATATCATTTACCTGATTTTTTTTCAGATTCTGTTACAGCCGTATCATTATATAACGCAGATACCTGGGAAGGAAGTGAGAACGAAATTAATAGTCGTAAGTAATATACAATTTTTCTCATTTTTCAAGGATAATTGCATGTTAATTTCGTATTCCTCGCACCATGTGAAAGTAACCCTACGTTCAGTGGTTTTTTTTATCGTTTAAGGCTTTCAATTGTTGGCTTAATATCGAGGAAAGTAAATTAAAAGTCATCGGGACTGTCGTGCAGATGTTGCATAATGCCAGCTTACTGTACGTATGAAAAATTATGTCCATAGTTACCCACGCATGTCAAGTTCATTCACGAATGGTTTTATTTGACGAAGAAATATTGATATACGCATGACCCGAGTCCTAGATATCACGTATTTATTTTGAAAGTAATTTTTTTATGGGGGTATTTCTGTTTTCAGGATAGATGACATTGAAGACAACTCAAAATTGAGGCGTGGAATTCCAGGTAATTGGCATTTTTAATCAGCAAGCTGATAACGTATAATGTACCATGTACTTGAAACCCGTTAAAAAAATTGATAATTGAATGTCTCGAAATGAACAATCAAACAAGTGTCAATGAATAATTATAGGTGTTTGATTTTTGATTGTTTTGTTTACCCGTAATCAAGTTCTGATGGAACTGGTTGAAATTTTTGCATAATTTTCACGTTCAAACAAGTTTAAATATGAAATTTCAATCTTTTCCATCAACAAAATCGAGTTTGTATACAGGGTTCCACCAGACATGGAAAACCTGGAAAAGTCAGGGAACTTGAAAATGACCTGGAAAGTCGGGGAAGAATAGTTTATTTTGAAATTCACAGAAATTCAATGCAGTCACGGCGATACAAAATTAATACTTCTACAAGGAAGCTCAGGGCCCATTTTCCAAGTAGAAATTTGCTGAAATTTTCCACATTTTCAGAGTCCAAATTAAAATATTTGCAAAATTTTCCAGGTTTTCTGAGTGTAAATTTGCAAAAAAATTTCCACGTTTTCCGGGTACAAATTTTCAAAATTCTTTAGATTTTTCCACATTTTCCAACGACAAAATTGCAAAATTTCCCGCTTTTTCCGAGCCCACATTTTTGACATTTTCCGAATACAAAATGTTCCTATTTTTAAAAATGTTTATGCAATTTTTTGAAATTAAAAAAAAGAAATTCTAGGTTAATTTTCAAAATTGTCGTTAGTGAATTTAAAAAAAATAATTCTAGTGTCAATTATAAAATGTCAATTTTTTACTTTGTCATTGGTCGGGGAAATGTTTTTAAAACTTGGAAAAGTCAGGGAAGTTGAAAATGAAATTTCTGGGGGAACCTTGTTGAATGTCTCGAAATGAACAATGAAACAAATGTCAATGAATAATTATAGCCGTTTGATTTTTTGCTTGTTTTGTTTACCCGTAAACGAGTTCGGATGGCACTAGTTTGAATTTCTGCATAATTTGCACGTTCAAAATAGTTTAAATCTAAAATTTCAATCCATGCGGCCAAAAAAATCGAGTTTTTTGTATACATTATCGGAATTAAATCTGCTGTACGGTACAATTTATTGAACCATAAATTGCTTCGAATGTGAATAGTTGATTATTCTTGTCGGGACAAGCCCTCGTAATGATTTTGTCATTGTTGCGCGGGTTATTTACAAGACTTCAATAAGTTGAGGAGCTTAGATCGTTACGTAAATCTTATTTCATACGTTGTTTTTAGTTGCCCACAATATCTACGGAGTGGCTTCCACGATAAATGCGGCGAATTATGCCTATTTCCTCGGACTCGAAAAAATACTGGCCTTGGAGCATCCGGAAGCGACTAAAGCTTTTACGGGTAATTTCTTTTGAAGACTTAATTTACTGCGAGTGTTAAAAATATGGTACGTTGTTTGAAAAAGGGTAACCTGTAATAGTAACTCATGCTTTTTGAAGTCGTTTTTTGAATGAACGTTCCGGAAAACATTTTTACCAATATTTATTATGTCTTTAAAGGATTATTTTGCAAATTTTATATATATTACGAGAGTTTATTTGGTTAGAAAAATGTTCTCCATGTCACAACGTACCTGGTAACATTTATTAAATTGACTCGTAATTTTTTGAAAAGATTTCAGAGAATGGTATATTTTATTTGGTATCCGCGCTATTTGTCTTTTCAACGTATTATAATTTGTCGTATTCTTTTCAATTCACGTATCATATAAAGAGCAACTTCTGGAGTTGCACAGAGGACAAGGTATGGAGATTTATTGGCGAGATAACTTTGTATGTCCGCAGGAAGAGGAATTTAAACAAATGGTCATTAGAAGTGAGTTGATTTTTTTTAATAAATTTGCAAGGGCATTTAAAAGTATCTGAATAATTAGCATAATGCCTAGAGCCAATAACCTTAGCGTTGCCCGATATCTAGCTCCTGCTTTATGACATTAATGGAAACTTTGTTGTTTATTAAGCAGTCTTAACCTTGAATCTGGTTGTAAAGCATTATTATGTTAATTCAATGCAAATGTCAATGTAAATTAAGTGCTGAAAGTCAAATACGTGAGAAACAATCGTTGTATAGTTAAACTTAATTTCTGTTGACAACAAAAACTGGTGATTTTTCATAAATCGTCTATAAATTTGCGTAAAAATTTGCTAGGAATTCTGAGAATGTACGCAAAGTAATAATAAAATCGTGAAGTATTGTCTTTAGAGTTCAAATATTAATCTGTATTTGTCTTGAAAATGTCTTGAAAAGTCAGGAAAGATTGACCCATTTGCAAAATTTTCAAATACTGTAATTTTTTTTAAAAATTTTGCAAATGGATCAATCTTTCCTGACTTTTTAAGACATTTTCAAGACAAATACAAATTTTGAGGCTAAATTTTTAAAATTTGAAACAGTTTCGTGGACAAATTTTAAACAGGACCTAACCCAAATTTTTGAAAGTTTAAAAATTTACCAAGGGCAAATTAGCAACATTTTTAAAATTTGCTGAGAACAAATTTACAAAATTTTCAACAGTTTTTGAAGCCAAATTTTCAAACTTTTCATAATACTAATTTACAACATTTACAATCTTTTCCAGCACAAATTTGCACAATTCTCAACCTTTTCCGAGATCAAATTTGCAAAATTCTTGACCTTTTCCGAGAACAAATTTGCAAAATTCTCAACTTTTGAAAATGTTCGATATTTTAACTTTTTCTGAGTACAATATACAGAACTTTCAACATTTTCCAAACACAAATTTGTACAATATTACACATTTTCTAACGCTAATTTTGTAAAACTTTTCAAAATATTGAATAGTGTCTGGTGTCAATTTTGCCAAATTCCGGATAATTCAATTCAATTCAAAATGATACCCTACAGTCAGCAATTTTGACATTTGTCGCTGGTCAGGGAATTTTGTTTAAAAACCTAGAAAAGTCAGGGAAGTTGAACGTGACAATTTTGGTGGAACCCCTGAAAGACTCGTCATGCTTTGTCTCGCTGTGCTTATCGACACGTTTTATTTTACAGAAACCGGAGGCCTTTTCGGTTTGGCCGTACGACTCATGCAGTTGTTCAGCGACAATAAAAGGTATGAGACATGATTCTAAATCAATCAGATTCCATCTATTTTGTTACTAGTTTTTAATTTGTCGAATAATATTTTATTTCGCAGCGATTTTACGTGCTTAACTGGAATTTTAGGCTTGTATTTTCAAATTAGAGACGACTACGCAAATCTTTGTTCCAAAGAGGTAACGTACACTTAAGTTTTCATCATAAAAATTCAAGTAATTTTTTTACTATTTGATATTTATTCGCTGCTTTTTTGATTTTTTGATTTAGTATACTGAAAATAAGAGCTATTGCGAAGATTTAACGGAAGGGAAGTTCTCGTTTCCTATTATTCACGCCATTCGACAAAATCCCGAAGATACGAGGATAATAAGTATCCTTCATGATTTTCGAAACAGCGGTAAGTCTAGTCTCACTCCGAACACCCGACAGAACCATTACGCTTTATATTCGAAACCTTAACAACTGGTGGTTTTCATCGCTGCTGGATTAATCGCTAAATTCGGTTAGGTTTCTCAATAATTTCTTCGTCAGACTCCTCGGCAAATCTTGATTTTCCGGTACCGTGGCCATATTTCAAATCTTGTCTTATTTTTAATAATTTATCATTGCTGGTGTCTTATCTCATTTCCAATTTCCAATTCAAAAGGGGCATGAAAAATGTTCGGTTTGTAGAATCATTTTTATATTCGATGAAATAATACAAATTTATTCCTTCGTTGTACATGTACCGAGTAATGAAAATCTTAGAAATGCAAACTATTTTCCCCATCACCACCTTTGACAGAAAATAAATGTCAGGTTAGTTAAGCGCTTGCCCCGTGCTAATTTCTCGAGATTATCGGAACGGATCTTTACGCAAATTTTGAATGTAGCGTTTTCCTTTAACCGGCATGCTTTTAAAGATATTCTTCGGCAAAGAACGACTGATACCGAACTCAAGAAGTATTGCGTCGCTCTCTTGGAGGAATTTGGGTCGTTCGCGTACACGCGAAGCATCTTGGAAGAGTTGGATAAAAAGTAAGCATTATTTCAAAAATTCAGTTATTTTTTTGAAGTTTTACAGCAACAAAAAATAATAGAATTTTTTTTGTAACTCAAGAAACAAAGAAAAATGCAGTGGAAAACTTATCCGTCAAATTTTAATAAAATTGCGACAGATCTCCCCCAAACCTGGAAATGTCTGGGAAAGTCAACGTATTAATATTGTCACGATCCAAAATTGTTGTTTCCATGTGATTTTTCGTTCTTTCCAGTAAAAATTTGCAAACCTTTTACCAGTTTAAATCCAGAAGAAAAATTTGCAAAAATTTCGATCTTTTCCGAAGCAAACTTGCAATATTTTCCGCTTTCCGAATACGATTTTGCGAAATTTTCAACAGTTTTCAAGTATTAACTTGCAAAGTTTTTAAAAGTTTTCGAGGACCCAAATTTCTCAAATTTCCCAATTTCCCAAATTTTTATGCAAAAACAGTTGAAAATTTTTCAAATTTTAACTGGAAAAGGTTTGTGATCTCGCAAATTTTTATTACAGAAACCTTGAATATTTTTGCAAAATTGTCCTCGGAAACTTTTAAAAATTTTGCAAAATATTCTTTTTGTAATATAAATTTGCAAGATCACAAACCTTTTCCAGTTAAAATTTGAAAATTTGTAGTACAAATTTTAGAAATTGTCAACTGATTTCGATACCAATATTTATGTTTTTTTACATTTTTCCGAATATCAACTTATTAGTAAATTTTTCTGTAGTACATTTTGCAAAATATGGAATGTTGTCCTGTGTTGATTTTGCCGAATTGTGGATAACATTGGCATATGCCAATTTTGACTTTGTTATTGGCTATGGCAATTCGTTTAAAAACCTGGAAAAGTCATGGAAGCTTAAAATGAAATTTCTGAGTGAACCCTGTATGAGTTGTCATAATGGCGAACTCCACTTGTCAAAAAAGAGTACCCTTTTTGGACAAGTGGAATTTGCCATAAGTCTTCCGTCTAAGTTTTTCAATTCAATTACCTTATTTTTTAGTTGTTTTTTTAGTTTACCACGTTCGTGAGATATCGCACCATGAATGTTTCGCTTACAGTCTTTTATCTATCGTTTTAGGGCTATAGAAGAGACCAATAGACTCGGGGGAAATGCCCTGCTTCTAGGCTTATTGGATGAACTGCGAACATGGAAAGTATAAAGCGGATCTCGTAAATTATCTTAATTAGGGCTTCCAGCGCTCCGTGCGTTCAATTTCATCTCATCCGTGAGGCTCTCTTTACTTGGCAACGATTTATGCCAGAACTTCTAATCGAAGAATCTATCTTTTGCAATGAATGCCAGTTTTGATCAATTTTTGACCTAAATCACTCGATCAAAGTCGGAATTAGAAAAGTTGACCGGCAAAGATTGGCCATCTTCAGGGTTCCCCAAACCTAAAAAACCCGGAAAAGTCAGGGAACTTGAAAATGACCTGGAAAAGTCAGGGAAGAATGGTTTATTTTGAAAAAGTTAGGGAAATTCAACGCTGTAATGGTGATTCAAAATTAATACTTCTACAAGGTTAGCTCAGGGCCTATTTTCCAAGAAAATGGAAAATTTTGCAAATCTGTACTCCAAAAATGTGGAAAATTTTTCCAAATTTCTACTCGGAAAATGGGCCCTGAGCTAACCTTGTAGAAGTATTAATTTTGGATCGCCATTAAAGCGTTGAATTTCACTAATTTTTTCAAAATAAACCATTCTTCCCTGACTTTTCCAGGTCATTTTCAAGTTCTCTGTTCAATTTTCTACATTTTCCGAGTACAAATTTTTAACATTTTCCGAATGCAAAATTTTCCTATCGTGAAAAATTTTAGTGCAATTTTTTACATTTAAAAAAAAAATTGTTAATTTTCAAAATTGTCGTTAGTAAATTTAAAAAGAAATATTTGCCAGTGTTAATTGTTCACGTTGTTATTGGTCAGGGAATTTTTTTCTTTAAACCTGGGTTAAAAATGAAATTTCTAGGGGAACCCTGAATTCTTTGTTTTAACAAAGATTGCGGTCATTTTGAATCCTCGTTATTGCAAAGATAGCGAATCTTGGTCTGTTTTCTTAACTAATTTTCGTTTTTAGCAAAGCGAGTGTGTTTTTAACGAAGATCGTGAGTCTTTAAATCTTTACGAAAGACTTAAGATTTTGTCTTCCAAGCATGTTTTTTTTTTAAATTCATTAACAAATAGTTTATGACAGTCCGGGGAGAGGCTAAGAAATTGCTTACTTAACTTAAAATGCAAATGCACCTGGTATAACGTGTCTTTTTTTTGTTTGTTCGGATCGTTTTTTCCCATATTCGACTTAATCTTAATTGTTATTAATTTTTATACCGTATTTAAACTTAGTGCGTTGCACGTTCTCCCAAATCGTACGTAGGATTAGCACGTTTTACACCGAATTTTTACATCTTGGTATAATCGAAGAAATATTTATTTTGTTTTCCATACGATCTGATTGTTTAGCAAAAATCGATTACTGTACATTGTCGGTACTTAAAAGGACAAAATCGTATTAGTATTAGAAGCGAAGCGAGCTAATCTTAACGAGCCTCGCTCGGTTTTAAAATAGCATTATTTGTTGCACCGATTCCGCAAGCTTTCTGCGTACAAGGGTGCTAAACAGTTTCCGAGGACATATTAACACAATTTTCAACCCATTTCCGAGTACAGATTTTCAAAATTTTCAACGTTTTCCAAGTACAAAACTTTCATAATTTCCTAACTATTTTCATTTTCAATTTTGTAAAATGTTCAAAATTATCCTGAAAATTTTTCAAAGTACAAATGTGCATAAATTTTCATCAGTTTCCGAGGAAATATTTCTGGGGGAACCCTATAAATCGTTTTCAATCCACTTTTTCTCGAAGAATGTAGATAATACGTTTAGCACCTTGTCAAGGAAAGCGTGATATTTATTTTTAAATGTTTTTTTTTTGGTTATTTTTAATCTACAGTTATGACTTAATGCCCTCGATCTAATATCTATTAACTTATTTTGTTTTTTCGTATATATACGATAATCGATACATTCCAAGATTGTTCTCGTAGATTCGTACCACTTATGCAAACACACTGCCTCAATAATGCTGAATGCCATTAAAATTGTTTTGTTATTTACAAATGATTTCCATTCATCGGTTTCTAAAACTGTTGCAGGTATTTTTGGGCAGTTTTAATTTTTAAAAAAAAATTGTTAATTTTCAAAATTGTCAATAGTAATTTTTGCAAAATATGTAAATTTTTAACATTATCATTGGTAAGGGATTTTTTTTTGAACCTGGAAAAGTCAGGGAAGTTGAAAAGGAAATTTCTGGGGAAAACTTGTACCAGGATTTGATTTTTAATCACCATCTAAATACTATACTTGTTCTTGATATGTTTTTTAGTGAAAATACTGTCGATGTTGATCCAAACTCCTGAAGACAAACTAAGAGATTCCATTTTTTAAAGTATTTATTTGAAAAGTAAATAACGAAAAAAAAATCGGATTTGTTTATTAGTTAATCGCTTGCTAAATAAGATGCATGTATGTGATATTTGTAAATTGATGTAAGTGCTACGCAATATTTCGTAAAGTTTTACAAAACTTTAGGGTGGGGAATTAAACGTAGCATTTGTATTAGTCCCTTATTCAAAATGAGGGGTACTCAGACAGGAACATTAATTAATGCCAGTCTTGAAGTCAATTTACGTAAATTGAATACTTATTCATCGGCTTAAAAACAGTGATACCGTCGAGTGGATTTTTTTATTTAAACAAATTAGCGTTTGGGTTTTATACGCGTGAATTCATGGCTGCCAAATTTGCAATTTGTACAAGCTTCCGTCTGAGTAGCGCTATTTGATTCATTTCCATTAAACGAATTTGGCGGCATCCTGTAATCGAGAGCTGATGCCTTTGGTCGTCGCTGGATGGCGCTAGTGTCGTATGGAACGCGAAGTAAAATGGCGGATGTGTTGGTTGGCGCATTTTGTTAAAATCAAAATAATCACGCAAATATCGCTAAATTTTGATTAATTCGGTCACACTGACAGTGACGTAAGAGTAAACTTTGACCTCCGCGTTCTACGGACATTACATTCCCAAGATGGCGGGTGATCGCTCTTTTCGTGTGCCAAAATCGGGTTCCATCGAAGCAGCCGTTGATGTTGTGTTTTCGAAACATGAATGGACAAGATTGGACTTCTCGAGACTTGAAGATGATTTGAAAATAAGGTAAGAAGTTTTCAAAGCATGATAAATAATTGTTAAAATACATGTTGGCTAGTTGAACAAAGGAGTTTGGGCTTAGGGCGGCCATTGACGAGCATAACTTGAAGTTGGAGGTTTATTGAGTTGATCGAATGACTCTATCAGCTACTAGTATATTCATTCTCTTTGGGAATTTTTAATTTGGCAAAGATAACTTTAGGCACAGTTCCTAAGTTATCGAATAATAATAATCAACTAAAAAGAGACCGAATTCAAAGACCAGATCTTATGCGCTAATCTACATGTATTTAGCATTTCAGTTGTCTTATTTCATTCCAACACTTTCCAATTAATGGGATTAAAATTTCGCAATCTTGAATCTTGTTTCCTGAAAAATACTCAACATTTTTACGAATTGTGCAAATTTTTACGAGAATATAAGGTTGAAAATAGTTTAAAATTTACAAATTAGTTCTCGAAAGAGTGTTCAATTTTTTCGCAAATTTGTTCCTTTGATAATGTCGAAAACTTTGTAAATTGGTCCCATGAAAATGTCGAAAATTTTGCAAGTTGGTCCTCTGAATATGTTCGATAAAAATTGTAATTTATCCTCGGAAAATTTTGATGTAAATTTGTCCTCGGAAAATGTTTAAAATGTTGCAAAATTGTATGCTGATAATTTAGAAAATATTACGAAATTTTTCATGGAAAAAGGCTGTAAATTCTGCAAATTCGCCGATTCTTGCATCATTACTGAAGCGTAGTTTGTTGATTAGATGCGTGGTGTTGGATACGTACCGCCATTAATAATTACGGATTGAGCGCATCATTAATTTTATCATTAGTATTGAGCGAGTAGGTTTCTCCCCTATAGACAACGCTCTTATATTTAAGTTTGGTGCGCCACGCATTCCTGACTGGTATTTCCAATCAGGAAATTGTTCAATACGCGGATTGAACGCGAATTGTCGTCATTATTTACTGGAGTCTGTACGCAGAAACGCGATTATGCTTAACAAAAATAGTGTCATTTCAAATGATCGCTCTAGGTTGAAATATAATGAAAGGTAATGATGCAACATTTGTGAAGGTAATGCCATTATAGGTGATGACGTTAATAATGAACGTGTGTAGTTTCTTACACATTCAGTAATGATGTCATCACCTGTAATGACATCCTGTACTCGAGAGCTGATGCCTTTCGTTGTCGCTGAATGGCGCTAGCGTCTCACGGCAGTGGTGGTATTGCTAAAATCAATTCAGGATTCCCCCAGATCTTGAAAACCTGGAAAAGTCAGGGAAGAATTGTTTATTTTGAAAAAGTCAGGGAAATTCAAGATTAGCTGTGGGTCAATTTTCCACGTTTTCTGATTATTAATTTGCAACGTTTTCAGAGTACAAATTTTCAAAATTATCTAGGTTTTCCCGAGTACTAATTTTCCACATTTTCCGAGGACGACAAAATTGCAAAATATCCCCCTTTTTCCGAGCACAAATTGTTAACTTTTACCAAATAACGAAATCTTCCTATTTGAAAAAGTTTTCACGCAATATTTTTTTTTAAATTTAAAAAAAATTGTCGTTAGTAAATTTAAACAAAAAATATTTTCCAGTGTCAATTTCTCTCGTTGTCATTGGTCAGGGAATTTTTTTTTGAAACCTGGAAAAGTCAGGGAAGTCGAAAATTAAATTTCTGGGGGGGAGGGGGGAACCCTGTAATTCGGTCACACTGACAGTGGCGCAGGAGTCAACTTTGACCTCCGCATTCTCGTTTCATTCCCAAGATGGCGGATGATGGACTTCACGATTGACTCTAAGATCCTTCTCGAGTCTTCCAATTGAATTGAAAATAAGGTAAAAAGTTTTGAAAGCTTGATAAATAATCGTTAAAATGCATGTAGGCTAGTTGAACAGGAGTTGGGGCTTAGGGCAACTAATTTTTAATTTAGCAAAGATAGCTTTGCCTAAGTTATATCGAATAATAATCAAATAAGCGCTAATCTATTTAGCATTACAGTTGTCGTACATGTATTTCATTCCATGCAACACTTTCCAATTTATTGGATTAAAATTTCGCAACTTTGTATACGAGGATAAGGTTGAAAACGTTAGTAATTTTCAAATTAGTTCTCGAAAGAGGTTAAAATTTTCGCAAATTTGTCTTTTGATAATGTCGGAAATTTTGCAGGCTGGTCCTCTGAATACTGTATATGTTAAAAAAAAATAAATTGTAATTTATCCTCGGAAAATTTAGATGTAAATTTGTCCTCGAAAATTGTTGCAAAATGTGTTTTCGGAAAATGTTAAAAATGTTGCAAAGTTCTACTGTATATTGGTAATTCTGAAAATATCGCGAAATTCTTCGTGGAAAAAGTCTGAAAATTGTGAAAATTCCGTCATTTAACCCTACAGAATGCATGTATCGAATGCAACTTACGACGGTAATGATGAAAATCCGGATTTTTGCTTCATTACCGATCGAAGCGTAGTTTGGTATACGGGATTTTTGCATCATTACTGAAGCGTAGTTTGGTACGGGATTTTTGCATCATTACTGAAGCGTAGTTTGGTATGGGATTTTTGCATCATTACCGAAGCGTAGTTTGGTAAGGGATTTTTGCATCATTACCGAAGTGTAGTTAATTGGTACGGAATTTTTGCATCATTACCGAAGCGTAGTTTGGTACGGGATTTTTGCATCATTACTAAAGCGTACTTTGGTATTTCAGAGCGTGGTTGTGGATACTGCCATTATGAATTGAGCGCATCGTTAATTCTATCATTAATATTGAGCAAGTAGGCCTATAGGTTTCTCCCCTAGACAACGGATCGCGAATTGTCGTCATTACTGTATCCGCCGAT
>JAQGBX010004813.1:0-14692 GCA_034698745.1 Megaphyllum sjaelandicum | reverse complement strand
AACGTGACAATTTCCATCCGCAAGTCATGATTTCTCCTGGAACTCATCTCGGAAGAATTTACTTCTATTTTTTTTTTTGGTATGTTTTTTAGTTTCAAACTGACTTTTCAGTACTTGAAAAAAAAGAGACTTAGAATTTAAAGTGATTATTCAATAAAATAAATAAAATAAAATTTCTCCTGAAATTCAACTCGGAGGAATTTACGACTTCATCATTTTGAGTTTAAAATTTACCATTTTATTTTTGAGTTTCAATATCTACACGTATATACATGCATATAAAGAAGAGATGTATGTTTGCGGCTTAGTGGGCGAAAAGTTGTTCCATGAAGCGTCTTTGACGAAGTGGTATCAAAAACTGAAATATTTGTCCTGAAATGAGCTTATACGATTTTTTTAAAAGACTGAAGTAGAAATCAAAGGCACCAGAAGTAAATATTCAATGAAAACTAATTGTTTATCAATTTCAAGCTCGCTGGAAACGAAAAAAAAGGTTAAAAAAATACAGTTTAATGCAAACTAATCTGAAATGCGGTTTCCACGCTCCGCAGCGAAACTCCTGAAGAACTCGATAAAGAAAGTAAAAAAAACTCCCTTTTTCTTGGGTGGGGAGAGACGGCGCCAAGGAGGAGATAAATTAGAAACATTAATATTTCGATCAACAGCAACAAATTAATACCGTTCATTTATAATTAGAATAATGGAAAAGGCAAGTTGCTAAAGCGCCTTAAAGGCTCGGAGGAGGCCCGTGGCGCTGCTTGCGCTTCAGCAAGATGGAAGATTTATATCTGTTAAACGAGGAATCATGATTAAAAATTTAAAAGAGGAGCTTTAAAACTTTTTGAAGGCATTCATGAATCATTAACACGAGTGGAGGAATTGCCTTCGTTTCTCATCAGCGCTTATCAGGAGTGCGATGGGATAAACGAAGAAGGCGGCCAGAAAAACGAGCATTAGAGAAGAAAAACCTCCGAAAACTAGGCAGTATTTGTGGAGCTCACTTGCTCTTTTGCCAACAACCACCAAAACCTGAAAGGCTACACACTTTAGCTTGACAGAAAACTCAATCTTTTGTTCGATCATTACAAAATCAACGCCTTTTCTTTCAAAATCACAGACCATATTCATTAACTGGCCACTGAAGAAGACGTGATATTCCTAATAAAGTTTAAAAGAGTTCCCCTTAAAATTTCATTTTCAACTTCCCTTACTATTCCAGGTTTAAAAAAAAAATGTCCCTGACAACGTGAAAAATTGACACTGGAAAATATTTTTTCACATTTACTAACGACAATTTTTAAAATTAACATTTAAACATTTAAAATGGGAACATTTTGTATTCGGAAAATGTTAAAAATTTGTGCTAGGAAAACGTGGAATTTTTTTTTGCGAATTTATACTCGGAAAATGGGCCCTGAGTTAACATTGTAGAAGTATTAATTTTGGATCGCCATGACTGTGTTGAATTTCCCTAACTTTTTCAAAATAAACCATTCTTTTTTTGATTTTTCCAGGTTTTCCACGTCTTCCAGGTCTGGGAAAACCCTGTTCTATACCATTCTAGTGGCATATCAATATAGAGAAAGGAAGGATTAAAGCATGTTACGTTCCCATAATGGAATGTAAATTTATCACAAATATATGTCTCCGAGTACCTAAAATCAATGGCAGTTCTTGAAAGAGCAAAACAAATAAATGCAATTCTTTGTTATTTCTAAAACAAGTTTAAGTATAATTATTATAAAACAGCGAATAAAACTGGCTTTTCCTCTTTTGTAAGAGGAATGAATAATTTGTTAACACTTAAGAATCTGCGTTGTCCCTAGAAAACGACACATTTCTTTGAAAGACAACAAGAGATACAGCGCGGAAGACATCCCGTCTGCGTCACCACGATGCCAGGAACATGAAAGGTATCCTGTCCATCCGAGAATCACTTCCTCAAAGTTGAAGAAGCACCACCATTTGAGACTTACATCATTTCTTGTTCTCATGGAACCTAGCAGCAGCTCTCGATGAGACGACTTTGCGACCAATCAAAAAAACCACGCCCATTCCATGAGGTGCCCACATCCAGAGGTTCGATAGAGCGTTTTAGGAAGGAGAAATTAAGTCTCATCATCACCCCGCGATACGGCATCAGACGCAATTTTTCATTTGCACAAAAGTTGATTCATGGCCTGGAAAAAATCATTAACTCCGAGCGCCATTCTATCTAGCGTTTGCCAGAAAGGTTTTTAACAGCGTTTTAATCAACAAATCTCTTCCAAATCCTTTTTAATTAATGCGGGTTTTAACTAGACAAGCTCGGAATCGAAGAAAATAATCGCCTATGACAATGCCAACAAAGGTGAAAGCACAGGATTTAAGTGGCGCCATGGAGCGCCGTAGTTTTACTTACATTAAAAAGCGGCGCCATATAGCGCCATCTATGCCTAAAATTGCATCAATAGCAAAGCCACTCATTACTGATCATTTCTACCAAGACCATTAATAAAGATGTTTTTTTTCACCTGGTCAAGAAATATTTTTCGTTGATAAATGCATTTCCTATTCTTGTAATTCTTGTAACATTCAAAAATACAATTTATTTTCCGAGGTACGAACTAAAATTACACATTCATTCTTTTATATATCGAATTTAATTTCCTCAATGTGTATTATTTTCACCGTTCTCTTCCGGAAAAGGATGAATTTCCCTAAATTGATTGGATTTTAAACCTTCCACTTTTTTTAATATGTGACAAAGAATTGCATCCACATCCGAAGTTAACGATACTTGCATCAAAATATTTCGATTTCCAAACGATATGTCATTAAGTACAAATTAAATGTACTTGTGATTATTTTTAATCTTAAACATATTAAGATTACTGGAAATTGGCGTTTTTCGCTAATAAGTTTTTTTTTCGACCCTTATAAAAGTTCGTAAAAACGCGAGTCGAGCTGGGTATAGTTTATACGTAGTCAAATAAAACTGCTACATTTTTTGTTTAATCCTGAAATGAAATAAATTTATGTTACTGTTGAGCCTTTCAAACGCCTTTCAAACATCCAGCCGTTTTTGACTCGGAAAAAACGTGGGAAATTCTGCAATTTTGCACTCGGAAAATGTTGGAAAAGTTTGCAAATTTGCACTCGAAAAACGTGGAAAAATTTTGAGATCTGCACTCCGAAAATGTGGAAAAACTTTGCAAATTTCTACTCGGAAAATGGGCCCTGAGCTAACCTTGTGAAGTATTAATTTTAGATCGCCATGACTGCGTTAAATTTCCCTGACATTTTCAAAATAAATCATTCTTCTCTGACTTTTCCAGGTCATTTTCAAGTTCCCTGACTTTTCCAGGTTTTACAGGTCTGGAAGAGCCCTGTTAAAAGAACACCATTCTCAAGTACAGAACATGGTTTGCGATTCCAAAGAAATGCACCTTTAAAAAATTAACAATTTTGGCATCGTTTTCCAAATTCATGTATAAAATGAATTGTCACATTTTCAGACCGTTCTCTTTTTGAGTAGCATTGTTCACGAACAAGACAAACAATGACTGTCAGTCCATGGCCAAGTTTCCATGAGCCACATACAGTGTACGTGAACTTGGATCCACACGGGAGCCAACAAATGTATTTTTTTGTTTCATACACGATAATGGAAATATAATATTTACAGACTCGGCATTATCAAGCGCATAAAAAATGCACGCGAAACACAGGCCTGTCAACAAAAAATTCAGAAGAAAGTATTAACGTTTAAGGCTCAGGAAAATAATTTTCGAAACCATATGATGCGCTCAGAGCCGGTTTTAAATCGAACTGCGATAAAATACAAAATACAAATGTTTGAAATTCTGGCATATCTTTCAACGAGACACGAGCAATAAATTACTCGTCAAACGAATCCATTCTGCTAAAACACGCAATTTGAAACAGACGGAAAAGCAAATATTGAAATAGCACGATACTGTCTAAAACAGCGATGAAAATAAAAATCAGAAAACAACGGACCTATCTCACCATTTTTCGTATTCAATGTCAAAAATCTCCTATATATATATATATATAGATGTCGCGGAATTCCCCGATAAATGTTGCAGCGCATTCTCATCCATATACGTGGGCTAGGATTTCATTCAAACTTCGATGAAAGTGTAGTTCTTATTTGTTGAAGTCATGCTTTGTCCACACTTACGATAACACGAACTACGTTTTAAACAAACAGATGTCTTGTTTTGTCAACAAGATTTGTTTTAACGAGGTACATTATACAGATATCATTCATTATACAGGGTGGCGAAAAAGTCTGTGCAACTTTCCTCTCCCCCCCCAAATCATCAGAATGGCTTCAAAAAAAAATCTGACTCCATTAATTACAATCCTTTGCTTTCTTCCTGTCAGAAATGCAGATATCCATGATATAATAAGATTATTAACTCCTAAGGATTTAAGTTTAAGAAGTAAACATTGATGAGGGACAGTATCAAATTTTTTAGCAAAGTTAAGAAATATAGCATCAACTTCCTTTCCCTCGTTTAATGTATTTTTGGATTTCGTGAATGAATAGTGCCAGTTGAGTTTCACAGGAACGTCCCTTTCTGAACCCATGCTGGTTATCAGTAATTAACTGTTCGTGGTTAAGGTAATCCATCATTCTTGAATAATATATGTTCAAGTAATTTGACAACAACTGAGGTGAGAGACTCAGGTCGGTAGTTGGTTGGATTCTTAGTGCAACCCTTTTTAAAAATTAAGCAGATATTTGCTGACTTCCAGTCATACGGAAGATTGCCAGAAATAATGGATTGCTGAAATATCTGTGATAAAAATAGGCAAATCACAGGCATTAACGCCTTATGGACTTTCGGCGAAATGTTGTCATATCTCCCATTCTAGAGATTTGGGGGTGCAACAGACTTTCTTGCCAACCAGTATAGAGTACATCTAGAAATATGTTAAGACGCTTAACGACTTCAAATTTATCATTACGTTCAAACATTGCGTGCAAACTGAGCAACTTTTCAAAGCTGCTCAACTCATCGTAGTCATGGCGTCAATTTTTTGAAACACACGTGGATCCAGTTTTGTCTGAATGTAAAATCCAGTTGAAACGACGGCCAGTAGATTAGAGACAACGAATGAAAATTGTCACCAAACTAACCATCTTTCTTCATCTCTCAAAGTGTTCATAAACCATCGCGTGTTGAGAACACGAAGAGCGTTGCGCTGAGCTAGCTCATTTCGCAATATAGGGATCATTTTGACATTTTTAATCTTTTTCGGTTCGCCTGACGGCAATCCCAGCAGAGAATCGCATCAACCGTGATTAATATTCCCAAACACCTGCCCACGAAGACGCGAAGATTTTGACTGACAATGTTGAGCTCCAATAATTTCATTTGCTAAAGACTGTTGTTGAGACGTGCGGCGATGCGAGCAGCGCTGCAATAATAACATTAGATCATAATCTGTCCGATTTAATAACTAATTTCGGGGAGAAATTTCTAATTACATTTGGAAAACAGCAAAATCGTCTTACGTCAGAAATGGATTCGTACGAAAAATGAGATTCAAACTCCTGTTTCCTAGCCTATAGGGCGAATGCACGTCGCGGGGCAAAAATCAGCTTACTTTCGTTTAATTGGACTGTCTTAAGGAAGATTGCACGCACACAAATAACAACATGTGCATGCTGAAAGTAATCAAGGGCACATCATTTGCGTATACTGTACGTGCGAGCGCCCATTTTTTAAGCAAAGACTTGGATCTTAATGCACGCATAACGGAATCTATAATTATTGCCCGCTATAAGTACATTGTACTTGCTTATTATATAGAGCCTTAGAAATGAGCTTACATCAAGGTAAAATGCGAGATGGAAAAAAAATCTGACAATTTTGTTCTTAAAAACACGTGTTACATGCATTTACAGTGGAACCGCATTAAGAAGAATTAGCTTTTTACGAATTTCTGATAGTATAAGAACTCATTGCCATTCCCCGTACTATATTCAGGGAGAAGGGTGAGAGCACAAAGAATGCTTATTGCAGGCGTTTACCACTCCGCGTAAACTAGCACCACCAAGCGGGATAAGAATGTGGCATGCTTTTTAAATGAGGGCGCGCACAAAGAAAGCTTAGCCGAGCCATGCTGAGCTTACAAGAAAAGCTAATGTTTTTGGAAATCCGAAAGCAGATTTTTAAGACACAGAGTGGCACATACATCACTATTCAATTCAATTAATTACCCTGCAGTCAGTACATGGTACCATTTGGCAGGGGAATATTTATACAAATTAAGTTAGACTAATTAGTCTGGTCATGATGGACCCCAACATTACAATTTAGGAAGTTTCCCGTATTTATAACTTTAACGAGGAGGATGGGATGGGATGGGAAGACGTCATGGCTGATTTAATACAGGAATTATATCACCATTTGCCTGGAGGCTTTGTGGGAAACCATGAAAACCACAATCAAGGATAGTCGACCCAGGAATCGAACCTGGGTCTTCCGAATGCAAGACGAGAATGCTAACCTCTTAGCCACCTTGCTCGGTTAAAAGTGTAGCCATGCACATACATGTACTTGTATGTACCTTAAAATTTAAAAACATGTCCTGCGCTCATCTTGAGATGCTAATACGCATGTGCAAGGTTTTACGAGGAAAGTTTCACTTAGCACAACGCATGCAGTTTCGCCACCAAGCACACTGACCATTACGCTGATACCAGCGTTCAGTGTGCGCTTCAAAACTGGAAACAAGAAGCTGAAAACAAGCACGAAAGAAGCGAAAGAAGCACGTCGAAAGTAAGCATTCTTTGTGCTCGCACCCTAATGTTAATTTCGTCATTAAAGGCAAATTCCGAATTCGGGTATTACAAATTTTCGACTAAAACGAATTAATATTCGAGTACCCAAGAATTTACGTTACATGACGATATGAGAAAAAAAAAGTATGTTATAACCGAAAATTCGCGATTAAAGTAACATCATCCCATTCATTTACGCGGGGTATGATCTCACCCAAACTTCGATGAAACTTTAGTTCTTATAAGCGTTTTGTCTAACTTCTAATAATACGACCTACAATTTATACTAACAAAGCTTAACGTCCATCGCCGTCTTAATCCGCTCTCCAAACTTCGGCGCTGCCACTAACGAGCATCATGGCCAGGGTTAACCGACCATATTAAAAAACTAACTCAGATTAAGAAAATGAAAATAATATAGAAAACTGAACAAAAGGTGTCTGCTAAAGTGTATAGTACGAGGTTCCTACACTCGCAGTTTAGCTGCATCATACAATCTAAACTTCTAAATCAAGCCCCGTGCGCAAAACCAGATATTCTGGCAAGCGCAATATATCGCGCTATCTCGTTTCCCATTCTCAGCAGCTAAATTAGTTTTGTGCTAATCTATTTATCAAATTGTAAGAGTGCGATTCTGCCGGATGATTAATCGTTACGAAACCTAAACAAGCGGCTACGGCGCTCGCTGCATGGAGGAAACACCTTTTTTGTTGGGCACAACGGGTCATCCTGCCATGCCCAACCTAGGAGGTGCCCACACGTGGGAGGCGCGAAGACACCAGCCATAATTACTCGGTGTTTTCATGCAACCGGCCAATGAGTGCGGCCACTACATCTCATCCAGATCGAAAGAAATTAAATTAGGATTGTCCATCAGCGACCAAGCGCCTACGCACAGATCGACCAATCGGATGGCCAGGAAAATGTTGCCAGGAGGCAATCACCTGATGGCACGTGATTCGCCCTGTGCAAAGTAAGGGCCTAAAATATGCCCTACACATTGCTTATGATGAAAGCTTCCTACTGGGTTCCCCCAGAAATTTCCTTTTCAACTTCCCTGACTTTTTCAGGTTTTAAAAAAAATTCCCTGACCAATGACAACGTGGAAAATTGACATTCATATTTTTTTTAAAATTTACTAATGACAATTTTTCAAATTAAAATAGAATTTTTTTTTTAAATTTAAAAAAAAACTGCAGGAAAATTTTTGAAAATGGAAAAATTTTGTATTCAGAAAATGTTTGTGCTCGGAAAAAGTGGGAAATTTCGAAATTATATCCTTGAAAGATGTGGGAGATTGCTACTCGGAAAACCTAAAGAATTTTTCAAATTTTTACTCAGAAAACGTGGAAAATTTTCCAAATTTGTACTCCAAAAATGTGGAAAATGTTCCAAATTTGTACTCCAAAAACGTGGAAAACTTTGCAAATTTGAACTACGAAAAAGTGGAAAATTTTGAATATTTGTACTCAGAAAACGTGGACAATTTTCCAAATTTGTACTTCGAAAACGTGGAAAACTTTGCAAATCTCTACTCCGAAAATGTGGAACATTTTTGCCAATTTCTACACGGAAAATGGGCCCTGAGCTAACCTTGTAGAAGTAGTAATTTTGGATCGCCATGACTGCGTTGAATTTCCCTGACGTTATCATAATAAACCATTCTTCCCTGACTTTTCCAGGTCATTTTCAAATTTCCTGACTTTTCCAGGTTTTCCAGGTCTGAGGGAACCCTGTCCTATAACCCCGCTACATTAGATGGTGGCCATTGGACATTCGCCAGTACGTGCACCATGTACTGCGAATTTTTGGTTACGTGGGCGATGGCGCCATGGGAGGTTGCAATTTTTCAAAATCCATTTGCATACAATTTATAATAATGGCCCTTAATTGATAAGCAATTAATCCCTACACTCATTAATTAGCCTTTATCTTTTGACAAAGGATGCACAACACGGCGCTTTGGATATCGTCCAGCTTTGCAACGAAGGGTTCAAAAACCCGGATCGCATGATTGGCAGCAAGACAAATTAAGCGCCAACAATTTTCCATCCAACAAACTTTAAATCGTGTTAACGTGAATATGGATTCATTAATAATTCACTGCAACAACACTTTTATTGGCGCTGATATAATTACAACATTACGATGAATTAAAACTCAGAAAGATTCGATCGTTACCACACAAGTCGAAAATGATAACTTTTAAATAAACCCAAAAAGATGAACAGAAATCGAAATAGGCTCAACAACAATAGATATCAGGTCCAAAATATTGTAAAAATCACGACCTTGTCTTAGTACAGTTATAAAGCATTCTTCAGTAACACGTCGAATAGTATGGGCCACGCTACAGCTAGGGGCCATTCAAAAAGGACGTCCTCTTGCAGGGGGTAGGGGTGATATGTTGAGTCACGTGCGTGGGAATGGGGTACGATTAACTCAGACGTCCACTTGAAAAAAAATGCCAAATAAAATCAGTTCCCAAAGTAAAAGGTAAATTGAGCGCAATATATCGCATAGGTGTGTTATAAATTGCAAGTCAATAAACAGGGTACCCCCAGGTCTGGAAAACCTGAAAAAGTCAGAGAACTTCAAAGCTCATGGTCCATTTGCAAACTTTCACATTTTTGCCAGTACAAATTTGCAAAATTTTCATTTTTATCGAGCATAAATTTGCAATATTTTCAACCTTTTCCGAGCACATCTTTACAAATTTTTCCACGTTTTCCCGAGGGTAAATTTGCAACATTTAACACGATTGACGAAGTACAAATCCTGTAAAAGTCAGAGAACGTAATTATCGCTCAGGGTCCATTTGCAAATTTTCAAATATAATCAGTACAGATTTGCAAATTTTTCATTTTTATCGAGCATAAATTTGCAATATTTTCAACCTAATACGAGGATATCTTTACATATTTTTTCACGTTTTCCCGAGGAAAAATTTGCAACGTTTTCCACGATTAACCACGTACAAATCTACAACATTTTGTAAAAATTTCGACAGTTTCCGAGGAGAAATTTTTAACATTTCCAACAGATTCTGAGGACAAATTGGCCAAATTCTCAACCTTTTCAGAGTACAAAATGTACGTATTCCGAGCACAAATTTCCAAAACTTTCAAAATAATCCGAATGCAATTTTTCTTTCAAAGTTTCGGGCGTCCGCATGAGGGGAGGGAGTCCTGATTAACCGGACACAATGCGGACAGGGGGTTTAGGGGCAGAATCCAATTTTGGGCAAATTTTGCGCAAGCGTCCTTTTCGAATGGCCCCTTACCTGTTCGTTCTCCTGATATCCAATCCTAATTCCTAACCACGTAGGAGATTTCCCGCAAGTGGCAACCGCACGCAGTAGCCAACAGTTTATGGATTCATTTCGACTCAGATTTTTATAGTTTTTTCACACGGGACATAAAGCGGGACCTTGTTCGCGCCATATCTACGGAGCCATATACCGGGGCCGGTGGGTGGAGCGCCCCAACGGCAGCAGCTGGTCGGCTGCGTCCGACTCCATAAAAACGCTTTTAATTCGGGATGATAATGCCTGGAAAGGCCGTAAAAACGAGCGCCATTTCCATTTTCATATGAATATCCAGGCGACCCCTGACCTCTGGCGGCCGCCGAGTGTCCCAGCAACTTTTATCGGCCTCTGTTGTTATTCCTGGGCGGGCGGAAGATGTTAAATCGCAATCAATAGAGATAGCGGGGCCCTGGGCCCCATACTATATATATAGGAGGGGGAGGGCGCCTTCAATGGCGAGGATGTGAAGTCATTGGAAACGATGAAGTGTTGAGAGTTATAACAATTTTATGACCGATCGTATACTTTGCGAGCTCCAAATTTCGGGGGTTTCTGCTCGTGGGGGGGAAGGGGGGCGCCTTGCAGCCCTCATTGTTCGTAAGTTGGTGGGAAATTCCGATGGATCGAAATCTCGCTGTAAAAAAGAGGGATCCTGGAATTAACAATGGAAAGCGAGGGAAGGAAAAAGGAGGTTGGAAAAATCCATTTTGCGCAAAAAAAAAAGATCAATTTTCGGAGAATTTATACCAGAGAAATGGTAAGCGAGCGCCTATAAAGTTATCTGAAGAGGAAGTGCGGATGCAGCGCCGTAGGGCCGTGGCTTTGTGAGCGAGCGATGGGCCGGAGGAAAGGTCATAAATTCCAGAAGTGCGGATGGCTCGCGGCTAGCTTACGAGGGACGGTCATAAATTGCAGTTCTACCAATGGTTCAACTCCTTGAGATCGCACTTTGGAATAGTCAGCGATTCACAAAGTCATAAATCTGAAAAATCTTACTGGGAATTGCGATGCCATGTGAGAAGATTTGGGCACTTTTTCTGTCCATTATCGGCCTATTTACCAGTAGTACTTATTCAAAAGTAGGCTGACAAATTGTGTTCAGGTCCGTTGTTCAATGTCAAGTACAGTGAAACCTGTTAAGAGTGACCACCACAAAAAAATGCAATGTTGGTCACTGTACACCGGTGGTCACTATACAAAGAATGCCCGAATTAAATTAAATGTACTTATACATGTGGACTGTAATACATGTAGTAAAAAACCACAAAACAAAAAAGTACAGAATAATCATTTCCAAGGGTTAAAGCAAGATGTAACGTGACTCATCTGTTATCTGATCACTTTTTAAAGTACATTGGCAATGTAAAAATTGCAGAAAAGACAACACACACTAGTGACTGTACACAATAGACAGGTGGTCACTGGTCACTGTACAGCGAAGTATTATGAAGGAAATGTAACTAGAAAAAACAATACATTAAAAAGTGGTCAACATAAGCAGGTGGTCACCATTCAAAAATGGTCACTTTTCCAGGTTTTACTGTAGTTGTTTATGATAGGTTGTGTTATCGCATTTACACAGAAATTTTGCTCGGTGATTGCTACATTTAGCTCCCGAAAATCACACTTAAGAATTATTTAAAAAGTCGCAATTACTAGAAAAAATTCAGATTTTGTTAGAAACCACGAGCGTACCAAAAACCTCAAGAAACAAGTTTTGGGCACTATAATTTACCACGGCTAAAACTTTAAAATAATAAAATACAATTACTCAAACATTCACAAAGTAAACTTGATAACTGAAAGAAATCTTCATAAATTAAAGAAATAAGGTTGTCAGAAATCTACAATATCGAAGTTGTACATGGTTGCTATGAGTTTAAGAAAATAATTTAAAACTTCTTAAGCAATTCAACATTCAACATTTCCAACTTGTATCACCAGAGTCAAAGAATTGGATAATTTCCACAAAAGTAAGTGGCCAATAGAAATGACTTCGTCGAATATGAAGCCGAAATGGCGTTGCAGCGCCCCCTATAGGCAAAGCGCGCGAGATAAAACCACTACCAAAATATTTGGGTCATCATTACGTGTACAGCTAGCTGAAGGTTTGACTACAATGAGCGGAAGTGGCTCCTCAGGGAATTGAAAATGTCGACAAAACAAGCGACTTCCCAACTGTCGTCTGATAGTTCCGATATCTCCGCATAAATATACAAGCCTGCTCGTCCCATTTCCTGTCCAATCAAGCTAATAATGTCTTCTTTTAAACCCTGCAATGCTGCCTAACGACTTGTAACTCATCTCTGTAATCCTTAATTTCAGCTCTTCAGCTCCCCAAATACCCTTTATCTCCAAACAGCCAACATCCTTCTGCAACCAAATGGCGGTCCCTGGAGGAACATTCGGGACGGATGACAACCAGCTCAACGGCTGTAAATAACGCTCATTGGAGAGCAAAGTAACGAAGGCCCCGAACGAAACTTCTTAATACCAGAAATGCGAAATTTGCACTTTCACATGAAAAAAATCCAAAAAAAAATTATAAAAAAGGGCTTTTTTGGGCATGATAGGATGGTTGCGATTCCTAAACAGAAGGAACGTAAGGACATTTTAGAAAAGGTATCACCTTGTTGTTCCAAAGAAACATTTTTAGCGAATTAATTTCAAAATTACTCGAATATTACTGTAAGATGCAATTGTTTCTTATAATGCATGTTTCAAGTACAGTAGTTTCATTGCACCCACGATAGCCATTTTTTCAAATGTTTTTTCAAACTTTTTCATTAACTTTGCATAATTTAATTTCAAACAACTTTCAATAACGCAACACTGTTTTCCATAGCTTTAGTGAATTCAAATGTATGAACGGAATTTCATAAACTAATAACGTTTTCATAGATGGGGTTGTTTGTAACCGAGCATTCAACAATAGTCGCACTGTTAGCACGGCTATACTAAGACGTATACGACAAGCGTACACTAGCGCCACCAAGCGGGATAAGAATGTGGTATGCTTTTTAAATGAGGGCGCACACAAAGAAAGCGAAGCCGAGTTAGGCTGAGCTTACAAGAAGCGCTTATAAGCTTTCAAGAATGTTTGTAACATTCTTTTTTGGAGAATACTAATTACTCGATACAAATGGTTACGTTGATAATTGTAGTGATCCCATGCGTTGCGTTGAACTACACGTTAATCTTAGTTTGAGAACACGTCTAATGGCAAAACCTAGACTCCCGCAGCCATCAAGCTGATGCGAAGCCATGATTTTCTGACGCGTGAAATCACGGTTTTCCTCGCGATTACCCAGAATGCAACAGAGGCATTAGGCCGGGCCAACTCCCGATTTCGCCTTATCTTCTCCATTTCAGCAAACTCGATAACGACGTATGCAAAAAAATGCGCAGGGGATTAGAGGCCAATGTTAAGATTTGAATAACAATGGCCAACAGGCTTTGAAAAGCTAGGTCCCAGAGGAGGATCTTAATCCCCTGCTAACGAAGTCGAATTGTAGGGCTTTAGATGAGGCCGAACAACAATTGAAAATCTGCTAAGAGGATTTTTTATTCGAGTAAAACCAAATAGACCCCCCATTCACCAAAAAAAAATGAAGAAAATTGCCAATACGCGTCCAAAATACCCCACCTTAGTCGCATTTTTATGCAAAACCCGTCTTCAAGGGCATTCCTTTGGACCGAATTGCTGAACAAATTCGTAACAATTGAGGTGGGTTATATACGGTTCCCAAAAAAGGATTCACCAAATTAATGCATCAGCCAATTTCACGAAATCACAGCATATGGACAAATTTAAGGCGAGTCCGAAGTCTGATGGCAACCTGTATCCATGGCAACCTGTATGCAATTGTTAAAAAACTGCACAAAAAATGAGAAATGACGGTAATAGTCGTGAAGACAACATTCTGTTTTGGATATGCACCTTTTAAAATAACACACTTATGCAAACAGTTCGCGCATTGCTTTACGATGTTATAGTGCTAAATGTATATTTAAAACAATAAACAGTATATTTTTCATAACTTTATTTTATGAACACGTATACTGCGTTAAAACTTCAATTAAAAAATACTACGTGCAGAATCATTCGTTGTATTGTACATGTATTGTCTCCATCCTTGGACACCATCTTACTCTCAGAGCACCTTGTGCCAAGGTTGAGCTAGTGACAAAAGACATGGAAAAACCTATTCTGAAACGACCGCCCTGCGCTGAGGGTGCGAGCACAAAGAACGCTTATTGCAGGCGCTTAGCACTCGGCGTACACTAGCGCCACCAAGCGGGATAAAAATGCAGCATGCTTTTTAAATGAGGGCGCACACAAAGAAAGCTTAGCCGAGCCAGGCTGAGCTTACAAGAAGCGCTCATAAGATTTCAAGAATGTTTGGAATAGTCTTCTTTGGAAATCTGACCGCAGATTTTTAAGACAGAGTGGTACACACATCGCTATTGGTCAAAAGTGTAGCCATGCACACATACACGATTGCAAGTAGTATAGTAAAAGTCACTTCTGTATCACTTTTACAAAAAGGTAATACAGAAGTAACTTTTTTGATAGGAAAAAA
>JAQGBX010004812.1:0-14692 GCA_034698745.1 Megaphyllum sjaelandicum | reverse complement strand
AAAACGTGGACAATTTTGCTAATTTGTACATGGAAAACGTGGAAAATTGTGAAAATTTGTACACAGAAAACGTGGAACATTTTGCAAATTTGTACTCAGGAAACGTGGAAAATTTTGCAAATTTTGCCCTCGGAAAATGTGGAAAATTTGCACTCGGAAAACCTCTAGAATTTTGAAAATTTGCACACGAAAAACGTGGACAATTTTGCTAATTTGTACATGGAAAACGTGGAAAATTGTGAAAATTTGTACACAGAAAACGTGGAAAATTTTGCAAATTTATACTCGGAAAATGGGCCCTGAGCTAACCTTGTAGAAGTATTACATTTGGATCGCCATGACTGCGTTGAATTTCCCTGACTTTTTCAAAATAAACCATTCTTCCCTGGCTTTTCCAGGTCATATTCAAGTTCCCTGACTTTTCCAGGTCTGGGGGAACCCTGTACAACAGAACCTAACATATAGGGCACTATTCTTTAACTGAAGCATACTTTAAATTCAGAATTTTAAACACTAACAGGTGCAGCACTTCCAAAAGCAGTCAATTTTAAACCGACACCGTACATTGCAAGTTTTGTTAAAACAATGCGTTCATCGCCAAAGAGAAGTTCCAAAGTAAGGAAATTGCGCAAGATATCTTCCGCGACAAAAGCTGGAATTGTAACAGGCGTCCGGAGAAGCACGGCTGGTGTGCAGACAGAAATGAGCACCGGTGATATTGTGGTTTACATGATGGAGTGCTCGAATTTGCGAGAGGAAAACTCCAAACTAAAGCGGCAACTTTCCGTTTACGAGTTCTTCGAAGCATCGATGTTGAAAGATGAGGCCAAAGCGGAACTGTACACTGGATTGAAGCCTGCGGCGCTGGAATCCTTGCTGGACATGGTCAAGGATAAACTGAGATCCGACGAGCTCTGCAGATTCTCCAAATTCCAGCAACTGATTTTGACTTTGATGAAGTTGCGCATGGCTTACAGCAACCTTGACCTCGCTTACCGTTTTTCCACAGTCCGCTCCACCATTTGCTGGTCGATCAGCGAGACACTGGCAGTGTTGCACTCCAAAACAAAGCATTTTGCCGCGAGTTTTAATCGTCTAGACTTTCCAGCTTCTAGCGCGTTCGTTGTTGACATTCTGGAGGTTAACACCGACGTGCCGACCGATCCTCGGATAAAGGCGCAGATGTGGTCGGAACAAAAACAACGGTACACGGTAAGGTTCTTACTGGCGATGACTGAATGTGGAAAGGTAGTTTACGTATCGAGGCCTCGCGGTGGCAGCAACGCTGACTCCAAGTTGCTGGAAGAGAGTGGGCTGATTGATCTGCTGCTGCCGGGGGACAAGATTTTGGCTTTGCGTAGATGGGCTGTGACAGATGAATTCGGTGTTTACCGCACCAAAGTTGTGGCACCACCTCTGACAGGTGAAAAGAACGAGCTAGAAGAAAGGGAATTTCCTTGGACGAAAGAACTGACGACCATCAAAATTTGCACGAGGAAGGTCATTGCCAACCTGAAGAACACATTTGCCATTTTTAAAGGAACATTGCCCACTAGCAGGAGCAATTCCTATGCAGACATTGTGGTGTGCATTTTCTGCGCCCTCTACAACCTCAAGAGAATGCAAAGCACTGCAACTGATGATGAATTGATCTTACGTGGGTAAAGTCGAGACGTAAGTCCCACAATTATAATTTGGCATCTAGCAACGAATCAAGTTGTTTATGTTTATGTTTAGAAAATAAAAGTTTTCATGGCCATTAAAAAAATACCATCGATGGTAAACACTTCCAAAGATTTAATAACAAGTGAATGCATTGGATATCAAAAAATAAGAAGAAAAAAAAAGATTATAAATTTTTGTTTCACCTTGAAAGAAATATGGAAATATGTTCATTCCAAATTTGACTAGTGTCTTCAATGTTTTTATCCCTGCACAGGGTTCCCCAGAAATTTCATTTTCATCTTACCTGACTTTTCCAGGTTTTTAAAAAAAAATTCCCTGACCAATGACAATGTCAAAAATTGACATATTTTGCAAAATGGACAAGGAAAATATTTTGCAAAATTTAATCTAATGACAATTTTAAAAACTGAAATTTTTTAAAAAGTTTGCCCGAAAAAAAGTTGACAAATTTGACAATTTTGTATTCGGTAATTGGTCAAAATTTGTCCTCGGAATACGTGGAAAATTTTGCAAAATTTGACTTCGAAAAACGTGGAAAATTTTGAAATTTTTTTAAAAAACTTGCATGAAAAAATGTTCAAACTTTGACAATTTTGTATTCGGAAAACGTTCAAAATTTGTCCTCGGAAAACGTGGAAAATTTTGCAAAATTGTCCTAAGAAACTGTATCAAATTTTGAAACTGTGTACTGGGAAATTGTAAAAAAGGCTTCTAAATAGGCCCTGACAACGTTGAATTTCCCTGACTTCTCCCAGACATTTTCAAGTTTCCTTACTTTTCCAGGTTTTCCAGGTCTGCGGGAACCCTGCTGCAGGTATTTT
This sequence comes from Megaphyllum sjaelandicum, assembly GCA_034698745.1. NCBI lineage: Eukaryota > Metazoa > Arthropoda > Diplopoda > Julida > Julidae > Megaphyllum > Megaphyllum sjaelandicum. Next base: position 12,185 of record JAQGBX010004812.1, on the reverse strand, counting down.
CACCATCGACGTAAACTTTACAAATGTAAATTGTAAGAAAAACGAACATATTTCTTATTTTTTTTCCTTTTTTATTATTATGGATGAATCAAATAGATCGCCATGTTTCAGTTATAATGTTACAAAATTATAATGAAGAGTGTGGTCTCGTCCGAGCCCAAATAAAAACTTAAAACATTACCACGAGGGGCGCTGATGTTGACAGTAATTCTTACTGTTTTAACAGCATGCTCCTGAAGTCGTTGTTGCTCAATGGCTTGGCTTCACCGCCACCGTCATTTCCGTTCTCGCCACTCCCATTGGCCGGACCCTCGGCAGCTCCTTTTGAAGCAGCTGGCGGTGGCCGCCTTAATGCCCGTGGCACTAAAGAAACCTGAGTTCGACTTCGTCCTCGCCTATGAATATGCAAATGCGAGGTTAAAAGTTAGGTAATCCACACGGAAGCACTTTTTTACAGCACTTTTGCCTTACCCTCCAACATCCCGGCTCCCGCCTCCCAAATTGGGGTTGGTTAAGAAGCTCAACTCGTCCTGCAGTTGACCTCTCTCCTTGCGCTGTGGAGGATTGCTGATGGCAACTGATATCACGCTATCACCTTTGGTAACTCCGTCCGTCTTGAGAAGTGCCGCTGCTGCCGTGGCCTGTTGACGAGAGGCAAATTTGGCAAATTACGTTAAATCTAAAATCATTCTACGTTTATCAGGGTTCCCACAGAAATTTCGTTTTCAACTTCCCTGACGACAATTTTGAAAATTAACATAACTACACCATTCGGAAAATTTTGAAAATTTGCACATGGAAAACATGAACAATTTTGCTAGAATTGTACTCGGAAAACGTGGACAATTTTGCAAATTTGTGTTCGGAAAACGTGGACAATTTTGCAAATTAGTGCTCGGAAAACGCGGAAAATTTTCCAGATTTGTACTCAGAAAACGTGGAAAATTTTTCGAATTGGTACTCTGAAAACGTGGAAAATTTTGCGAATTTGTTCTCGGAAAACGTGGAAAATTTTGCGAATTTGTACTCGGAAAACGTGGAAAATTTTGCGAATTTGTACTTGGAAAATGGGCTCTTAACTTGTAGAAGTATTAATTTTGGATCGCGGTGACTGCTTTGAATTTCCCTGACTTTTTCAAAATAAACCATTATTCCCCGACTTTTCAAGGTCAATTTCAATTTCCCTGACTTCTCCAGGTTTGGGTAACCCCGGTTTATAAACGTTTTTAAAAGTTTCAAACCTCATCTTTGAATTCGACGAAAGCGATTCCCTTGGAATGGCCATTGCGATACGTGACCAATCTCACTTCCCTAAGATCTCCAAACTCTTTGAACATTTCCACAACCTCCTCTTGGCTCATCGTGAACGGTAGACCCTTGACGAACAGCTTGTTCTTCTCAAGACCTGTGTTGTACTGTTTGGATCGTTGGTAAGAATTTTTGGCAAATCTAACGAGCCGTAATACCTACTCGATGTACCTACCTTAAATGTGGGCTTTGCAGCGGAAGTCCTGGTTTTTTCCTCACACTTCGAGACGTACACCGGACGCCCGTCAATAAGCTCTCTGTCTTTTTTCAGCGCTTCTATCGCTAAATCCTGAAACAAATTTGTATACCCTCCCATTCAGTGTCAAAAAATGAGAAATAAAAAAGGCCGACGTCGATTTAAAATAAAATATTACGAAAGTTGCAAATTCCACATAGCCATAGCCCTTGGACTTGCCGCGGAAATCTTTGATCAGTCGCACATCCGTTATCTCTCCAACCTGAAATGAAGACAGACATGTAAAAGAAATTCACCCTCGTATCGGGTTCCCCCAGAAATTTTATTTTTAACTTCCCTGACTTTTCCAGGTTTTAAACAATTTTTTTTTACCAATGACAACGTGAAAAAAAAACTTGCATGAAAATTTTTCAAAATGTGGCAATTTTGTATTCGGTAAATGTTGAAAATTTGTGCTCGGAAAAAGAAGAAATTTTGTAATCGGAAAACCTAGAGAATTTTGAAAATTTTTACACGTGGACAATTTTGCAAATTTGTACTCTGGAAAACGTAGAAAAAAGGTGTAAAAGTTTACAAATTTGTATTCGGAAAACCTGGACAATTTTTTAAATTAATATTCAGAAAACGTTGAAAATTTTGCAAATCTGTACTCTGAAAATTTTTACTCGGAAAATGGGCCCTGAGCTAATCATGTAGAAGTATTAATTTTGGATCGCCACGACTGCATTCAATTTCCCTGACGTTTTCAAAACAAACCATTTTTCCCTGACTTTTCCAAAACAAACCATTTTTCCCTGACTTTTCCAGTCATTTTCAAGTTCTGTGACTTTTTCAGGTTTTCCAGGTCTGGGAGAACCCTCGTCCTTGTGCATGCAATAGAATTCTTGCGCTCACCTTGGAAAACAAAGCTTTGATTTTATCTTCATCAATGTCGTATGACAAATTACTCAGGAAAACTGTTCGCTCATCTTTCGACCTGTCGGTGGGTTTAGCTGCAAAACCTTTGTCGTCCACTAGCAACATTAAAAAATAAACGCAAATTACGATTGATAAACTGTTCATAAATTACAGTTAGCCAGACTAATCTTACGACAAATCATTTCCTCAAAAACTTACGCTTAGGCTTTTTGGACGTACTGCCTCCTTCCGTCACCTGTGAAGAGCTGGCTTTTGCACTTGGAACTGCAAAACCATCTCGGTCCATCGTTTTGGAAGGAGACCCCTTATTTTCACTCTCCCCAGACGTTTGCTCAAACTAAATAAAGTATGAAAATAAGTTCCACATCTATGTAAATTTACATCCATATTTAGATGCAACAAAAGCCTCACTTTCCGTTTTCCACGAACTTTGGCATTTTCAGGGGCAGACTTTTCCGATTTCTTGGTTCCTTTGGCTTCGACTTTAGGCTTCCTCTGTTGCTTATCCCGACCCTCACTTTTCTCGCTAGATTCGGCTTCCTTTAAGTTTAAATGTACATTACTTTTAACTATTCAGGGTTCCCCAGAAATTTCATTTTTAACTTCCCTGACTTTTCCAGGTTTCAAAAAAATTTCCCTGACCAATGACAACGTAAAAATTGACAAATTTTCCAAAATTGACGCTGGAAATTTTTTTTTTAAATTTGCTAACGACAACTTTCAAAATTAACGCAGAAATTTTGTAAAATGGAAAAATTTTGTGTTCGGAAAATATTAAAAATTTGTGCTCGTAAAAGGTGGGAAATTTTTCAAATTAATACTCAGAAAACGTGGAAAATTTTTAAAATTAATACTCAGAAAACGTGGAAAATTGTTTAAATTTGTACATGGAAAACGTGGAAAAGTTTGGAAATCTTTACTCAGAAAATGTGGAAAAGTATTGCAAATTTCTACTCAGAAAATGGGCCCTGAGCTAACTTTGTACAGAAGTATTAATTTTGGATTGCTGTAACTGCGTTGAATTTCCCTCACTTTTTCAAAATAAACCATTCTTCCCTGACTTTTCCAAGTCTGGGGTAACCCTGCTATTTCTACTATTCCAAGCAGGACAAATTTTGCTAATAAAATAAGAGCGCACCTTGGATCTTTTCTCTTGTATTACTTTCATGCGTGCTTCATATTTTGCAAAAGCAGTGTCCCACTGCTCCAGATTCCCTAAAAGTGATAAGAAACGTGGTTCATTATTACTAAACACTCTTAATATTAAACGCTTAAGTCTAGACTAAAGGGTTACTAACCCTCATCTCTTTCAAAGTTGAGCCACGCTGTCCCTACTGTTTCCGGCCAATCAGAAGTCGCCTGTAAAGCCCTCATAAATAGTTTCCTTAACTGTTTCGCATTTCCGTATAGGCTAAAATGAAGACAGCAGAAAAAAATTCATTAATGATTAAAATGATTTTCTGATAACATGATGTAAAGTGTTTTTAATTAACAATGATTTGGAGCTAATGTACAAGAAAACGATGCTAGGAAACATAGTGATCATTAAGAGGCTACTTACCGCTCAAGATTAATAAATTCTATCCACATGTGAGCATGTTTGGCATGTCCTAGCCTCATAATCTCATTCCAGATATCTCTTGCCTTTTCAACGTTCTTGCAATATTTTGCCTATGATGTTAATGTTCTGTATTATTTGTTTCTAAGCCAGAAAGCAGGTTAATGAGAAAGGTTAATTAAAGGCCTACCTCAATTCGAGCTTGATATTGCATAATCATGCAATCTGGATCCCCGGCATAGCCAAAGTCTAAGAGAGCATTAAAAAAAAGACATTAAATTCCGCCGACAGCCTCGATGCAATTTTTGCGAACTTTAAACCGCGAATCACACACTTACATTCTGTGAGATGATTATCGGCTCTTATAAAAGTAGCACGAAGAAGTTCCAGTAAATCCTCGTGTTCTGTAAATGAGTAAAATTTTTCACACACAAGATAAACGAATTCGTGACTTTGAAATCGTATCATATTCACACCACAAATTCAAATTTAAATTAGCAAAACCTTCTTTCCAGTTAATCTGCCTTCGTAAATAATCCAAATACGCCAACCACAATTCTCGAAATTCGTCAGCCGTTGTGAAACCTGCTGCTAGCGCCTTTTCAGTCACATCTGCAATGGTGAACATTAAATCCGGACATTGAATTAAGAATCAAGTAAAAATGAAATTATCACCAAAATATGCATATTTTTATTCTACCTTTTATTTTATCCCGGGGTTGTTCGAATCTCTCCAGTGCTTTTAAGTAACCTTGCCACAACGTCACTGACCATGGGCAGTTCCGTAGAGCTCGCTCGTATGTAGGAAGGACAACTGTCTCAATTTTCAACTGAGAATCCTAAAATAAGATTCTGTTTAAAAGACAACACCAATTTTGCTAAAAATAAGCAGTTCAAAAATATTTGTTATCCGCTTACGAGATAATGAACATATTGCGCCCAAACATCTGAAATGAGGCAGTTTTCAACTAAAGCTCTCTCGTAAAGGCACTGGATTCTTGCAGGCTCGCCTCCCTTTTTTTCAAATTCTATGTATTCTTGATATTGCGCAAGATGGGGCGGATCTGAAACTGTCTGAAACACATTTTGTCATCACGTTTTGCACAAAATTCACCCATTAGCTTTGGATGTTCACACAAATGCCCATTCTCACCAAGTTCCTTTCGAAAATCCGAATTTTGGCCAGTTTTTCCAATGCCTTCTGATACCCTGTATCGATGTAAGGATCGATTTCGTACGTAATAAAATCTTTTAATTCCTGATACGTTTTCTCCATGTCTAAACAACAAACAAAACCACGTCAACATTGCATTATAGTGCCTCATTTCTTAATCAAAAGAATCATTTTAATAAAGAATGATGTAATTTACCCAGTAAGGGAATGCTTAGCTGTCTTTTGAAAATATTAATTATTTTCCCAGTTTGCTGATTAATTTCGTCCAACTGCTGCGAAGTCAACACATCATCGGGCTGCCGCTAATCAAACACAAAACAAAACAATGAACAAACACGTTCACTCGATATAATGCATGACAATACGTTTACAGACCTACCTGAAGCATACTAAGCATGACGAGTTCAAATTCACGGTAAGCTTCCCATAAGATGCTTCCTTTTGAGACGTGTAACCCAGCGGCAGTTATTGCTCTTTCGAACACATCACGGCACCTATTAATGCCGTTATCCATCCCCATCAATCCGATCGAAAACTGACCATATTCCAGCCATAAATCCACAGCTGGCAACAAGAAAGACACGAGGCTTTGTTATACATAAACATTATTATCAAGTGCAAAAATGTACATATTATCTTACACAAATAATCTTGAACAGCACGGTCGAATAAGCTACAAACACTTTCTTTTTCCTCATCAGTAAATGCCACTTTTATTTCATCCCGAATCCAATCTAACCATAACTCTGCAAATTTAAAAATCTTAGTAAGACTTCACATTAGATCAACTTTACGTGCCTACAGAAATTCACAGAATACAAAATGGACCTTGAAATGCTAACATTTAATCAATATAGAAATTAATTCATATTACATGCATTGGAAAAATCGGAGATAAGGGGATGGTGGAAAATCTTGTCAGTTTGTTTGGATTTCAAGGGTAAAATTTGTAAAAACTTTACAAAAGTGGGAGGTATAGTAAGAAATTTGAAATGACACTTTACTTTAAGTCTCTCAAGAAACTATTTCGAAGACTTAATGTTTCGCCGCCTGGCCTACCTCTCCTCTCTGTTCAAAGAGATGAACATAGGCTGCACCTCCTTTTCAGCATTTTTAACTCTCTCACAATCCTGGACAAAAGCCATTTTCTCTCCATCTTCCCCCACTTCTCTGGCCGGCACGATCATCCCTTCAAAGTACGTCTGTACTCTTCCAATCACGACTTCTATAAATTCTCTTTCTTTCCACGTACGATCCTACTCTGGAACAAACTCCCTTGTGGGGTTGTTCAGGCTACTTCCCTCAAAACCTTCAGGTCCCGCCTTACCGACATTCGCCCCACGCTGGGGTGCGACAACACCGATCATGTGGACAACCCATCTCCGCCTCTTTGAGGCAACCCTCTAAATCACGATAAGAACACGGCGAGGTGATTATCCACTAAATTAAACAATGTGGTCAAATTCAAGTAGGTATTACTTTATATATGTAATTGTAGCTCCTGATGAAGGCCCTGTAGTTGGTCGAAACACTGAGCCACTGAAATAAAATCTCGTGAGAGTGAAAGCCAAGTTTCATTAAAAATAAAAGTAGACAGCTCACTATTTCTAACCTTTTTTTTAGAAGTAGCATTCTATAGGTAACATGTCGTTTAATGCTATCTTCTAGATAGAAACATTCTAGACTAGGGGTAAGTTTTTCTACGCATTTATAAGCTAATTTTTACTGCCTATTAATATTAGTTGACTTTTAAAAAGTACCTTCAGTCAAGGGATATATTTGGCTCATCCTCTCCCTCGCTGCGCGCAGTTTTTCCAGATCCCCATCCTTTTTAAGGAGATTTATCAGGGCTACGTGCGGATCATACACGTAAAGATTTTCTGTAACCTATAGTAAATACGACAACAAGAATGACATACATTAAACCCATATTTCCATACACTGAAGGTAACGATCCCATCAAGGTATTACCCACCAGAAAATAGATAATCAAATCACCTTTCCCTACTCCCCCCAAGGGACCGTTCTTCCCAGGGTCGCTAACATTAAATCCCTCGGAGTCCTCCTTGACAACCGCTAGTCGTGGCAACCCCATATCAGCCAGGTTACGGCCGGAGACTCCAGACTCCTGGGCTACACCCACCATGTACTAAAAAAAGCCAGTCCCTCCTGCCGCCTGATGGCCTACAAAGTGCTGGTTCGCCCTTTACTTGAATATGCTAGTGCTGTTTGGGACCCCCATACCAAATCCCTCCAGGACCTATTAGAACGTCCACAGCGTCAAGCCGCTCGGCAAATCTCAGGCCGTTACTCCTGGGACATCTGTATGACCTCCACTCTTAGCGATCTTCAACTTCCCCCTCTCTCTGTTCGAAGGGAAGAACATCTTCTCTTTAGCCCCCCACAGGCGTGCGACAATATATTGCATGCGGACAACCCACCTGTCTCTCTCTGAGACCCTCTAAATCATCATAAGACTTCGGCTCGGTGATCAATATCACTAAACTAAACTAAACTTTGTAGCCTACACAACGAATGCGAAACCGTACCAGTTTTTCGGCTTGCTCTATTTCTGCAGTCCTGGCAGCTACCTCCTCCTCATTTTCGCTGTCATCCGACGAACTATCGCTCATCTCCTCTTTTTTCGAGTCGGCTTCAATATCTTCATCGGAATCAATTTCAATTCCTTCCATTTCTTGATCACCGGTTTCGTTCGAAGAACCCCCCACGCTGGTCTCCATTTTGTAAACTATATTACTTGTAGCGGACATTCTTTCAATACATAACAGCGCTTTTTCATATGGACGCCAATAACTTCAAAATGAGCGGGAAATACGAATACCAAAACGGCATTCACAATACATTGTAACCTGAATAACCAAATCAGTGTTACCCCAGAAATTTCCTTTTCGACTTCTCTGACTTTTCCAGGTTTCACAAAAAATTTCCCAGACCAATGGCAACGTGAAAAATTAACATTTTCCAAAATTGACATATTTTTTTTTTTTAAATGGGAAATTTTTGTATTCGATAAATGTTGACAATCTTTGCTCGGAAAACGTGGGAAATTTTTCAATTTTCTCCTCGGAAAAATGTAGAAAATTTGAAAACCTAGGGGATTTTGCAAATTTGTACTCTGAAACGTTGAAATTTTTTTGCCAATTTGTACTAGGAAACGTGGAAAATTTTGCAAATGAATACTCAGAAAACGTGGAATATTGTGTAAATTTGAACATGGAAAACGTGGAAATTTTTACAAATCTGTACTCCGAAAATGTGGAAAATTTTTTGAAAATGGGCCCTGAGCTAACCTTGTAGGAGTACAAATTTTGGATCGCCATGACTGCGTTGAATTTCCCTGACTTTTCCAGGTTTTAAAAAAAAATTTCCCTGACCAAAGACAACGTAAAAACTTGACACTGGAGAATATTTTTTTTAAAAATTACCTCACGACAAGTTTGAAAATTAACATAGAACTTTGGGAAAATTTTGTATTAGGAAAATGTTAAAAAATTTTGCTCGGAAAAGTGGGAAATTTCGCAATTTTGTCCTCGGAAAATGTGAAAAATTTGTACTTGGAAAAACCCAGAGAATTTTGAAAATTTGTACATGGATAACGTGGAAAATTGTTCAAATTTGTACTCAGAAAACGTGGAAAAATTTGCAAATCTATACTCCGAAAATGTGGAAGATTTACCTCAACGGCATCCATAATAACCTGGAAAACCAAATGAACTGAATATCCATAATCGATATACAGGTATGCGAGGAACGCCTTTTTTGACACTCACCTAGCCAACAATTGCTAAAAATTCCCGACACGAGATGATAATGTCAATTACAGTATATTGATTGCACTCGCGCATCAGTTGAGTAATCCTATCATCAGTATATTCAGTGTAGTTGGTAGCACCTAAATATCAGGGTGGCCACAAAAATTTTATTTTCAATTTCCCTGACTTTTCAGTGACTAAAATCCAAAATTCCCTAACCAAAACTTACTCGTTAATGCATATCAATTTTTTTTTGTCATAATGAAAAATAAAATAATTGCAATGAGAAGCTTGGCAAAACACTAGATTTTGTTAAGGAGTCTAGCTGAAGAGGATTGGGGATGGAGCTTCTAGCACACTGAATGAAGGCATAACATTTTGCTTTTATTTGGGAAAATTCCGCCCCCCCCCCCCTCTGAATTTCGTGACCTGTTGCCATCCTTAAATGTCTCTCACCAGATTTCGATTAAGTTGCCCGTTGGTGTTTCTACTAACAGTGGAGAATTGAGCGCTAGGAAGTAATACATGTACATTGTCAACTAAATCGATCGTGCAAGGTAGGATAGGAATTAATGTATTGAACGTGATTGACGGAACATTTTTGGAGGTATTGACAATATCATTGATTTAAATATTCTCTGCCGTATTCACTCCCCTTTTAAGATTTAGTCATAACTGTTTTGCAAGTACAAAAATTAAAACGTAGGCCTGTAATGATGGAACAACTTCAGATGATATCACAATCACAGCCCAGGAATGGATAGAGGCCCTTTGGCCTGGGCCTACAAGGGCCACCACATGCTGGTTGTGCACAAGGGCAGCATTTTTCGGAGTATACTGCATACTTGTCTTCCCACACGTTACTCGAAATTTTCTTACCCGATTTTGCTGCTGCTTTCTCATTTCCAGTTCAAAAAACTTGTGAATTTTCAATTAATACGCCCGCAATAGAAAAACAAACATCACACAGCCAATGAAATAAAGATTCCAACTATAAATACACGAATGTTACAATTTAATGTTTCAAACGGCAAAGTTTACAGAATTTCGAGGGGGAAATATTACCTGTGGGCAAAGCTTCACAATACGCACGTACTGAAAAATGACAACAATGATCTGCCTATTTAGTCACGAAAACTACTAATCTTCATTCACTCGCTGACAGGTTACTGCAACCAGTGCTTTTTTTTCTGTTGAAACGGGTGGGAATAAAGACTAGGAAGGGAGCACACGAGTTAAGTTCGGTGACAAAGAAGTTAGGCTCCAGACAAAGGAAATCAAAAGGAATTAAAAAGAGCGGTTAATAAAAATCGCTTCAGAAGCAACGTCGTTGTGCACTCGAATATCACAAAAAGGAAGAATCCGACGCAAGGAGGATGCAGAAAAGTCTTATTATGACAAAAAAATTGGACATAAATAGAAACGAGACAAACAGTCATTAAGAAATGTCGAGTAATAATACAAGATCAACTTTTTTGTGCAGACCTACTACGGTGCATCGCTACGCCGTACAAATTTGGTGGGATTCAATCAGAGGGGGAGAAAAATGCAAACATTAAAAAGAGTATTAAAAAAGTTATCCCCCCACGAACAAATTCCTGAACAAAAATATATTGCGAATCAACAAGTAGAGGAGGGAGCATTCGTTTTACACGCTGTCGCACGCTCTTTGGGATTTCTCATTCACTTGTGGAATGTTGCGATGTCTGCCTTTTTTTATTTAAAAAACCGAGGAAACAAATAGTTGGGAAATTGTGAAAGTTGGGGCCCTAACGGACATTAACGATCAGCAGCCTCGTACTTCCGCTCGACGGTCACGAAACATCCCAGCATCATGTACGACGATAAAGAAAAACCAGACACCTACGAACTTTGAGAGTATTTTTATATTAAAAAAATACTTATTTGTTTGGTTCGGAATCAAACGAGCAATGGATAATCTCAAGATCTAATGCTTAAAAACCGTAGAAAATCCGAACCACGAAGCAGGCGCACAGACTGCTCGACGAGTTTTAACATATCAGGGGTACTCAAAACTGTAAATTAAGACCAGCAGTTTTGTCTGTAGGTAAGTGGTTTGAATTATTTTGCTGACCTTTACACGCATTGACATCTAGGTCGAAGAATTTATTAATCCTAGTATTGGCAAACCGGAAGTACGGCCAACTGCTGCCACCGAGAAAATCAGCCGAAAGTTTTTTGGTGATTTAGTTTGCAGGTGGCTGATACTGGCTGTTCTCTCGTTTTGCCAATAGGAATACCAGATTCTCTGACCTAGATGTCAACGCGTGGAATGGTCAGCAAACCAGTTCAAGCCACTTACTTACAGGCACAACTGCTGGTCTCAAATCTACATGTATGAGTTCCCCTATCGTACCATAGAAACTGCATCTGCATTGCGGTACAAATACTAAGTTACACGATCGATTATTTTGAATGTTGGCAATGAAATATGAATTTTAGGTTATGTTAGAAGCCAGAATATAGACTACCTAAGCTTTGGTAGGTGCTCCAGAATTTACGATCGTAAAGTCATCACGAAAGCCGCGTAAAACATGAGCCCTAACACCATCGAGAGATGGGACGGCGAAGATGCCGGATGCTGCTGATCGCAATATCCGTGGAGACGAAGCAAAGGATCCCAACCGAGCCTTGATTAAAAAACGAGTGGGATGAAAGAAGGAAGTGGAAATTACCTGGAGGAAATTAGCATTTTCAGGAATTCGATCCTTTCGAGTAGTTCATGAAGCGACCGAATGGAAAAAAAAAAAAAAACCTGCCGATGGAATGAAATAAGTGAAATTTGGTGTTTTAACGGATCGCTGAGACCGCGCCGCGTTTTTGCTAAGCTCGATTAGATACAAAACTACAATTTACACGGGCTACGACTGGGTGGACAGACAAAAGGGCTATAATTATTGCCAGTGTAAAACGAAGTCTACAGCTCTGTGCCATGCCTGCTGATATTATTAAACGAGAAGCTAGAGATAGTCTGTGCAGCGTTGGATGGCTGGCGGTTAAGGTCGGTGGGAAGGGAGGGATGGGGGATAGGTGCAACATGCTGGCTAGGGGAAAATACCACGAGTAGCGGTTTCAGGAGGACGTGACCACACTAAGTGACAGAAACGGCACAGGAAAAAATTGTTCAAAATTTACGCTCCGACTTTGCGACTAAGCCACAGAGGAAAAATGAGCGGGAGGAACGAAGAAAGGTGGTGAGGAGGGAACGGGGGGGGGGGGGGGGGGGGGGCAAAAAAA
>JAQGBX010004811.1:0-14695 GCA_034698745.1 Megaphyllum sjaelandicum | reverse complement strand
ACTTTTAACAAAATCTAGTATTTTGCCAAGCTTCTCATTGCAATTGTTATTTTATTTTTCATTATGACAAAAAAATTAACATGCTTTAACGAGTAAGTTTTGGTCAGGGAATTTTGGATTCTAGTCAGGGGAAAGTCAGGGAAAAGTCAGGGAAATTGAAAACGAAAATTTTGTGGTCACCCTGTTAAGGAAACATTGTTTCTAGTTACCAAATTTTATTTGACACAAGCAGGAAAACCCGGCTTTGCCCGGGCTGTACAGACACAATTCAAATCAATTTCGGAAGTTGCCCATGGTCCTTTACTTATTGGTGCTTTATTATGCATTATTGTAGCCTGACTTATTTATGTATCATAATACAAACCATAATGCTGAAAAGCCCGGCGTTCATTGGACCATTACTAAAATTTTGATGACGTCATCCAGTACACTTCTTGTGATGACATTCTTGTTAAAGAATAATCGGATTAATCGGACATTTTGTTAAAGATTAATTGGACATAATCAGATTAATCGGATTAACCTACCACATACATACAAACCGACCTGTAACAAACCCACAAACACACCCGCATACATCTCATCTTTATATATATGTATATAGATTATGCTTTTAATTGTTTTCGTCTGATAATTAAAAATTTGTCACTGTATTTAGTTTTTTAATTTTAAGGAATTAAATAAGGAATGGGGATTTTTTTCGATGCAATGAATGTGGGATACTTTTAATTTTAATCTATTGCGTTTGAGAACTTGAGGCATATTCAGAAATTTTTATTATTGCAGGATCAATACATCGCAGAACTAAACTCCATTTTTGCCAAAGTGGATGAAAGGCGACGGGTTAGTGATTTTCATATTAATGTGTACAAGTTTTATTATTGTTATTATTATGTTTCAAATTTAAATTAAAATGGAAATTTTTTTATTAGATTTCATCGTGCATTTTGGTTTTCTTTTTGAATAGAAACGAGATGTACCAGATTTTTTATGTGGCAAAATCAGTTTCGAACTAATGAGAGAACCTGTAATAACGCCAAGTGGAATTACGTATGATCGCAAAGATATTGAGGAGCATTTACAGGTAGTTAACAACTACTATAATAAGATATTGTTGCTCAAGTAAGTTTTTAAAATAGTTGGTATTATTTTCCAGAGGGTTGGTCACTTTGATCCTGTCACGCGTTCAAACCTCACATCAGATCAACTGATTCCAAATCTGGCAATGAAAGAAGTGGTCGATGCTTTTCTCATTGACAACGAATGGGCCATTGATTATTAAATCCCGTTTCATTGGAAAGAATGTGAGGAGAAACAAGATTTCTCGATTTCTCAGTTTGGTCGAGATTTTCCAAACGCAATCCTGGACTAATGTTGCAAGAAATGTTTTTTTTTTTAATTTATGGGAAAGAATACGTTCATTATTTTATAATGACCATGTGTGTGATTTGCATGCATGCAGTACAAAAGAGAATTCCACAGAGTGAAAATTCAAAAATGAACGAAATATAAGTTTTTTCTTATTCTCTCTGTAAATTAAAAAAAATGTAATATTTGGTGCCAATTTTAAGCTCAGGAATGCGTTTGGAAATTTTCAACAAAAATCAAGGTGGTATACCTTAAAGAGTAAATGCCTGTTTTGGGTGATAAGAATTGGATGAATGCATGATATTGTGACTTACACTTTAGTTTTTCAATGAAATTTTTGTAAGTGGGTGTTCTCCTTTATGGTGTCGAAGTTTTAGCGCAATGTTCATGCAGGTTTTGCAAGTACAGTAGAACTCCAATTATCGGAACTCCTACTATCCGAATCGCTTTCAGAAAATAAATTTAATGTATGTACGTTTCCGTACATACCGGTACATGTACTGCAATTCGCATTGGCTGCCCGAAAACGGATCAAGACAGTCAAACAGCTTACTTTGACCGAGATGTTCAGCAAACAATGACTGTCATTTACAATATACAGCACTTGTAAGTACATACGCTGTATAACATGTAAAAGTGTTCCTTTTTCATTTTAATTAATTAAAAATGCATACAGTGCCAAAAATAAGCTCTTTTTCCTTGAAGTACATAATACATGTATATTAACTCTTTTTTTTCGGAAAAAATCCAATTATCCGAATTTTTGATTATCCGAAAGGGGTCCGGTCCCAATTGATTCGGATAATTGGAGTTCTACTGTATACTCAATGACATTATAATACTTTATTAAATATGATGCCTCGTATACGCCGCATATACTGTATAAGGCTAGAATTTAAGCTGAATCAGGTGCATCTTTAATCCAAACAAGTTACATCGCACTGCAATCAAGCTCCAGCTTAAATTCCAAATAGAATTTCACTGGTAAAAACGTAAGTGAATATTTATACCGATAAAAATTCTAAATCATTTTAAAAAATAAATATGCATGTATAGGTTTAACGTAACATACTCATGAAACGTCATTCAAATCCACGAAATAATAATAATAAAATTTGGGTTTTCAATAATTGGATAAACCAAACGGATATTAAATTATCTAAAATGGGTAAGTTGTTTTTAGTTATTAACAGTGAAGACCAGATTATTAATATATTCACAAGTAAACATTTAGCTAAAAGAACATCCTTAAATATTACTGAAAGAAAACGAATATGGGAAATAAAAAAAAACTTGATTTTGTAATATGCATGTTTATGTATAGTCTAACTAAAATTGTTGATTTCGAGTATTATATATACATGTACATATATATATATATATCCACGAACTAAGAGAATTGAAAGAAAACGAAGTGCAGAAAATATTTTAAAATAATTTTTCACGATTTCGTCGTTGAACATTCTCGCTCACAAAACAATAGCTATTAATCATAAAAACAACTAGCGAATCCAATCTACTGTAAATATTCCAGCAATGTCATGCTATCGTCTGAACAACGTTTTTTATTTTAAGTATCCCAAAGCACCAAAGTTGGATTTCTGTTAATGTTCTTCACAGCATTTGTTTTGGCCTCTCAATAAGTAAATACATGCTATAATTAAAGTTGCGTTTGAATAAATAACAAATGGATTAGCGGGATACGACCATTTTGTTTAACATGCGTTTTCTGATTCTAGAGGAGATGCCCATATCATGCCTTCTGTCTCTAGGACTAGTTGTGGACCTTGTGAACCATCTGCATGTAAAACACCATTGATGAGGATGTCGACACTGATGTCGATATGGGATCTCCCTTAATCACTGCAAGTGCTGCTAACAATGTTCCCAGGTCAAATGCCGCAGTTTCTTTTAAAACTTGTGCAAACTCGTAATACAGGCAAATAATTGGTTTTTAAGACATGTTATAACTAAACCTCTCCGTCTATAGGGTCCTGGAGAATATTGTGGAACGGTGCAGGGCGAATGTGGTACATACAGGGGTATAAAAATGTTTTGCATTGGGGATGAAATGCAATTTATTTTCTTATCATTAACTTTCTCCCAAAATAACGTATGCGATTAATAAAATGTTAAACTACATTATGTATATATATATATGAATGAAGTTATTCTGCCAATGAAAATATTAGTGCAATTTTAGGGCGACTGTGAATCCGGTAAGTGTTGCTTTTGAGCCAGCAAACATGTAATAAATGTTATAGGCTACACAATAAAAATAGCTGACATTTTATGTTTGCATTTAATCCGCAATTTGTTTGCTCTTACATGGACATAGGAAGCCCAATTTGTCCTACGCTTCTTGAGAAAACGTCGCAAATAAAACATAAATAAACAAGCTTTGATAACGGATTGATTTAGATAAACAGTAGAATTGCCTATTTCGAAATGAGTGTGATACATGTCGTTCAAGTACGTTATAAATTTTCTTCCTATACACTGTATTATTAATACATGAACTAACGGCCATGCCTGTTTTTAAAAAACCGCTTGAAACAGGATTAATTTGAAACTGGTGTACCTTAGTGGTCTATATGGGCATGTAAATCAAATGACTATTAGACTCAAACATGGTAAAGGAAGGAGTTGGTAGCATTTTTTTTTTTTTTTGACACTTTTCTTCTAACCAAAAAGGATTAATTTAATGGTAAGTATTTATGCGTTTGAATAGATTTGTGTAAAATTTTCATATTGACAGTAAAGGGTATAAAGTCTGGACATGGACTACTACATTACTTAATGAAATTTAATAATATCGAATATTTGAGGAGAAATAAACTGTTTGTTTGATGCGTTCAATTTGGGGTAATCAGGCCTATAGCCCAATTACCAAAATTAAAAATTGTTGTTACATTTTTTATGAATTTTTTTGTTTACTTTTTCAATATGCAGTAACCTACATTATTTTTAGGTAAAATACAAATTAAACATGAATATATTTTAACTTTTTTGTTAAAAGATATGGGGCGAACATACAAACAAAAAACCAAAAAGTCATCTTGGAACAAAGAAATTTTTCAAAGTGCCATTAATGCTGTTGGTTTCAATTGTTTTTATGTTTTTTTTAATTACTTGATAATAATTATTATCAAGTATAAAAATTATAAAAAAAATTATTTCTCTGTAAATACACAAACATTTTAGGGGTTTAGTGATCTAACTGAAATACCACTTACAAAAGAAGCTTTCTGTGTATTTATCAGCATGAAAATGCTCCTATTTAACACGCTATATGCAATTATCCCTTAGGGTGGCCCCAATACCCCTCTCTCCTCTATGGTATTTTTTTATTTTATTGCCACAAATGGTTTCCTTGAATATTTTCTTGTTTATAACCTTTGTTATAAAAACTGAAACAATGTTTCACGAATTTTTACTTCTAAATAAAGTATTGAAAAATTTAGTCTGAAATCTAAGTGTATCAACTTGATCAATTGGAAATCAAATTATGGCAGTCATCTAACAGGTTTCCCCCAGACCTGGAAAATCTGGAAAAGTCATGCAAGAATGATGAAGCAGGCAAACACGGTTTACACAAAAGCTTTCCGTGATTGCTTTCTGTCAGGCAACAACTACAGCACGTACGTTATTCAGTATTTTGTACCGATATTTATAAGGGGTACTCACACCATGACAGTCCTTAAATCACGTGTGCAAAATCGACACGCTAATTGGCTTAAAAAATTCACTCGAGGCTATCGCTGTTTTTAAATCAATTAATTTAATAATTTCTTTCTGCACACGTGATTTCATGACTTCCAAAGTGCGAATCACAAAACTTCTGTCTGAAAACCCCTGAAGTACAGTGTATTTACAATTGTATGGCAATGCGCAACCAAAATCTTTTGTATTAAACAGGTTTCTGATTATTGCGGAGGCAAAACAATATGACAGAAATGATTTCAAATTTATTAAAAACAATTTCACCGAAAATATGTCTCAATTTTATTATTGGCACGTCTTAATCAAATTTAAAAATAAAATACCATTATGGTGTCCAACCAAAATTTGTTCAAAATTCTTGCCATTGGTTCGGGTGCAGTTTTCACATAAACAAGTTTGGGTAACATACGATAATGTGAACATAACAGCGGGCCATAAATACATTATACAGTACATATTATTCTTAGATACAGTATAATGTACAATGTACATGTGATCATTTTAATGCACGTTACAATTAAGATGTAACCATGGCCGACCCAATGTACCAGCAACATGGGCAACTGAGTACCTTGTATTTAACACTATTTAGATCCACGTGAAAGGGCACCGGAAGCCCTAGGACAGGCCCTGGATGTAACCGAAGTATAATTTTTTTAGGTGAAAGTGAAACTAACTCATTGATCCTGCATAGCTAAGTATTAACGAGTGTTTATATTTAATGTAATGCTTACCTCAAACAATTCCAATTTATGCTCCAATCGAATAGGACCCCATTCATTCCAATGACTCCAATTGCTATAAAACGTGATAGGAATGTTCACACTTTGACCCAATTTTTCATTTGTAGACATCGATGTCGTTATTCATTTACATAGTTGCACCTTGACTTCAAACGAGTCAATAACACATTCGTCATGCTGATGCAACAGTTAGACAAAACCTATAAAAATCAAGGACATTTTCATTTTACATTAGATGACTGCTATAATTGTATTTCAAATTGATCAAGTTGGTACACATGGGTTTCAGACTCAATTTTTCAAAACTTTATTTACAAGAAAAATTCATGAAACATACGTGTTTCAGTTTTTATAACAAAGGTTATAAACAAGAAAATATTCAAAGGAACCATTTGTGGCAATAAAATAGAAAAAATACTGTATACATGTACATTATATAAAATACAGCTCGCGCAACAAATAACGAAAAAATAATTCATTACTTCAGCAATGGCTGACCCCATCAATATCATTCGCCTTTTTCCGCCTTCGTCTACAATTTGAAGGAAAGAATATAATTTCATCTAATTAGGAATGTTTCCAAAAACAAGGTAATCTAAGAGAAACTTACCTTTGGCGCTTTATAGGAGTCGAAGTTGTCACAACATTTTCATCATCCGAAGCCGACATGAAAGTCAGTTCTCCATCTTTCGTCAACAGGGCAGTTACCTTTATATACAAAATATTACACATAAAGATGTGTTTCTTTGAATTAATGAACATTTTAAGAGAAACCAATTTACAATCTAAATTTAATAATTAACCGATGCTAACCACAATTTAACGCCAGCGATTGAAATAATAACCAATAAAGAGTTATTAGTTATCAGCAAAACGAGACTATCGTGGAACGAATGCATTAATTTTAGCATGTCACATTGACTTAATGTAATGTTTGGCCCTCCTTTTGTATAATTCACAAAACAATTTCTCGCAGATATTTATCTCCTTGTCATCATAGTATTATGCTGCATATTAAATGCCCAATGGACATTCAAGTATGCCTATGTCCAAATTTTTATAAAAATTAAAAGCCATGTCAAAACGCAGCATGCTTTATAAATAATCATGCAATGTTAGTAACTTAAATTACGTTTCTATGCTTGTCCTCCACATTAAAATGATCTTTGGTGCAATTAAGCGACAAGTTTCCTTCACCCATAGATTCTAAAAATGGAAATGTAAAACACCCGTTATTAAGGGATATGAATGTTGCATGCACAAAACATTCTGAAAACCCAAGGATACAATAATAGCATAAGCAATTATATTTTTCCATAAAAATGTCATTTGTCAACATGAAAAAAAAATTATTTAGTCATCAATTTCATAGGTAAAGATTGCCTACCCATATGATTTATAGCCTTTTCCTTAAAACTTATCCTAACTACAGAAATCCAGCATCACAGAGAACATCACTAATGAAATTAGCATTTACCATTTTGGGAAAAGAACTTAGCGGGCACATATCCATGCCTTCCATCAGCTAGCCTACCAATCCACCATTGGTCGTTTTCCATGTCTAAAATGCCCACCACATCCCCTTGTTTGAAGGAAAGCTCATCGGATCTTTGTGAACTGTAGTCAAACTTGGCAATGACCTAATGACAATAATTCCAAAATGCTTATGGATTCACGCATAGGAGGAGAAAATAGAAATAGATTTACAACCTCCTTCAGAATAGGCGCACTTGGATTTATTCCTAGACCATCAAACGTCGAACCCCAACTCATGTTGGTGGCATTCACATCCTGACCATCAAACTCTGGCAATGACGTATTTACCTAGAACAAAAGCAAATTTATGCATGAAACGATAATTTTCTTTGTCATAAAAAAAATCTACATGCACATGGCTTTTCTTTTCATAAAAGTAGAACTTTAATATTAATTACTGCAGAAGAAATATCCAGTACTGAATCCAACTTCTTGATGATCGTTTTTAAGCGAGTAGATGATGTATCTCCCGAAAAATGAAATTCCACAGCTCGCTTGCTCTCCTCCAGAGACAAATTTCGGCTACTTGGGCACAAGTTCTGAGTTGGCACTAAGCTTACCAGCTGTTCAGTTTGTGAGGATTCCTGCGGTTGCACTCGACTGACCCCAAGCTGACCAACTACTCGGAACAGACATATGGTGGTAACATATCAAGACATTAGGATTATTAAATGAATTTCTTCCCCTTTGTTTATACCATGTGGGTCATATTTGTAGATCAGCACAGGTAAGTTGCTGCCAAAACTGCAGAATGCCACAAAGTGGTCACGTGGATGAAAGACCGTACAATGGATAGTTTGTCGGTGAGGTAGATTGGAGTAAGTGGCGGCCTGGACACCTTAAGAGGTTATATGGATATGCATGACAAAGTTAATAAGCCTGCATTTACGTTTTACGTTTTCATGATTTATGAAAAAAATAATCAACAATTGGCTAAATCAATTTACTTACCTGTAACGGTATTCCAGGCATAGACACAGTGGTCTTCACTACCAGTAAAGATGAAATTGCCACATGGAGTTATGCAACTCCTGAGATAGTCACATATATTCAAATAACCTTTGTAACGTTGCAGAATTTGCAAACTGAAATGGGTAAAACTCGTAAATTAAAAAAAGGGATCAGATTTTGTCAGTTATCCAATAATGGATATGCAAATGAACTTTAATATACAATACTTAGAAACTTGCCTTTCTAAATCCAACATTCTAATAACACTATCTTGACTTTGGATAAGAAGGCGAGATAGTTTTGGGTGGTGAACAACCTTGCTAATGGAAATTTCCTGAAATCAAGTATTTGCCAAGTATACTTTGATATTTGCGAAAATTATATTTGTCTAAAATGTCATGCTTTAAACACAAAATTGAATAACAATAATAAACATTCCACTACCATTAATTCGCGACAGCTAATTGTTTCACACAAATTCCAGCTTCCATTGACACCTGTGACGACCAAGAAAAATGATCAATCTATGGTGTCTTAATGATTAAAACTTCATCGTTAATATATTTATTAGATGCCAAACCGTTTAAATTTGGAACATCCCAGATGTGAATCATCCCTTTACTGTCACCACTGTACATTTTTGTGCCATCCCCATTAAAACATATGCTGTTGACGTAGGCATTGTGTCCCTCTAGTTCCTTCACAAGCTTAATACAAAAAAATGTTACTATAAACATTAATGAAAAGTGAGCATCAATTTGTTCCATATAGAAGTGAAACTCACTGAAGACGATTAGTATGGAGCAAATACAGGTAATCAAATCTCAGGGAAATAATATTTCAAATTATAATGCATTATTCCTATCGTTCATTTGAATAAAGTGTTTAAGGGTGTGACACACCTGTTAAATATGAAACCCGTAAATATCATCTTTTAATTGATTATTCGTTTTGAGCTATACACTGTATATGCATATCATAACATTTCAATCAGTTCTCACATGCTTTTGATTTTCAGTCCCAGCAGAAATGTCCCAGATCCTGATAACTGTGTCGTAGCAGCCTGTAACGACAACTGATCTGTTGAGAGGATGGAATTGTGCAGTGTAAACATAAGATGGATGTGGAAGCACTATGACGGATTGTTGCACCAAAGATTGCATTGACCACACCCTGCATATAATATAAAAATAAAACAAAAGTGAATATTTTTTCCTAAGGATATCCATAACAGACAAAAAAAATGTAATGCAAAGCACAGTAAATGTCTGCGTTAAATAACTCTTTTTCAATGATTAACTTTTAATTTCGGCATATTTGTTATAAAAACCAATTATGCAAAAACTTAAAACCTTCAAGCTATTACATTTTTTAAAAAATTTGACATAGAAAAATTTAAAAAAAATAAACTTGTAGCTATACAGCCACACAAAACGCATGTTTGAATCTGTGGATAAATACTTAAATCGGAATTCTTTTTAAAAAAAAAGATGACTTCAAAAATTTCCAATAGGATTTAATTCAAAATCCAATAATCTTGTAAGAAAATATTGAGAAAATCAATTGCTGGAGTGATTTTAGTGTCTTTTTTAACATAGTAATAACTGAAAGTTTACCGGTACAAAAGACTTAAATATCATTTGCCAAAAAATAGCAAATTAGGAGTGAAATTAATCTATAGATACCTTGCAGTTCCATCAGCAGATGCAGAAAGTAGAAGATCGTCACCTGGAGAAAATTTTACTTCATATATTAAACTAGTATGACCCAGAAGTTTCTTGTTGAATTCACCAGAAGGAATCTGAAGAAAATAAACTATTAGCCTCAACTGAATCCTAACCAGCTATAATTCACGATGGTCAATAATTTTAATAAACAGCTTAAGGTATATTGCAAATGCATACAAAATAAAAGAACACTCACTTCATATATCAAAATTGGCGAGGTATCATTATCATGACATCCACAAGCTATCCACCTGCAAAACAGGAAATTAAGCATTGCACAGAAAGTTTAACAAAAAACATCTAAAAAGGAAAAATTATTTTTATTCAAAGCAATGATTCCTTGATTTTGTGTACTGTAAAATTTAAAACACATTGAAAAAAAAGTGAAAATGCAATAAAGTGCTTTAACATTTCAAAATGCAATCAAACTAGTATTACATGCATGCAATGCTCCTAGAACATGTGCTTAGCATTTCTAACATACTGTGAAACTATTTTTTCATTGTTGTCGATTCAATGGCAATGCAAATAAGCAAAACAATGTGCAGATTGCTCAAACTTACTTTCCATTGTGTGAAAAATCTGCCACAAGACAGCCCTTTGAAGCTGTCTTCAAGCTCAGCCAAAGTTTATTAGGTACCTTACAACTCTGTCCTGGTAGTCGACCCCACTGCTTGTAAAAATTAGAATCAGAGCCAGATCGATCTTTCCTAAAGGAAAGGGAAATTGAATTAGTGATACCGGCAGGGAGTGATACCATTTTAATACGCCTAAGTCTCCAACTAGAGTCAAAAGACAAAACAAACCTTTCACTGGGAATTTCCTCAGACAGAATTTTAGAATCCCTAAGTTCATAGCCACTGGTTCCAGCTTGGTCATTTACAGGGCTTAGTGCTGTAGGCTGTAGAACAACTGGGGGATCAGTCGTGCTTACCGTGACATAAAGTGTTGCAGGGTACGGAACTCGAGCGCAAGACGCCCACCAATTAAAAACCTGAAATAAAATGATTCAACGATTAATTGTTTGTTTGCGGATTTTTAACGTTGGCCTAGCACCAACGCCAGGGGGTTTGGAAATTAGAAAGGCAATGCTTTACACATTTTATGCAGAATTCTCCAATTTTGATAACGTTCAGGTCATCTCATTTTTTGTACATTGCAGTCAATCAGTTATAAATGATTTCATGGCATATTAACAAAAAGGATCCATGACCTAAAGGCTTCATGCAGTTTGTTAAACTCACTTCCAAAACGCGCGACTCTGGACGAATTCTGTGTTTTGGTGGAAAGTAAAGTTGCAGCTGCATTCTTCGACCAACGTTCAATTTGTTGTTTGCACCAACTATCTACAAAAGCAATTTAGTCATTACTTGAATTATAATCATTCAACAAAATCCATTTGAACATTATGGAGTTATGCAGGAAAGAACACACCTTAAGAAATGCCCAAGCAATATGATACCATCCACTTTCCGCACCTAGCTTATTATACTGACTACTGGCAGCAGTCATAGGCAGAAAATCTAATACCTGGATATAAAAGTAAAAATATTAATTACTTCACTTAGGAAACAAATGTTAATTATATGATGAAGCGAAAGATTTCAAGACTTAGAGTGGAATTCTTTGTCTTCATTATAATTGCAATTTTTTTTTTTTTTTTGAAAAGTGGAATATTAAGGGGGAGTCCGAAGGCAAATGAGGGCAGTTACAAATGTCAACTTCTATTAGGGGCCATCCATATAGGAAGTCCAGCAAAGGGGGAAGGGAGGTACATGTATATGAAAACGGGACACAGGCGGTTTATGGATGATCCTTGACCTTCTACGGTGAAAATAGAAAATTAGCAGAGTTCTTCGGAAAATAAACGAAACAAAGAAATTAAAAATTGCAGAGAAATCAGTGACTTATTCCCTGTTTCATAGCGTCATTTTTGTAACTATTAATTTTACCGCCATGGTGCGTTCGGCAAATTACAGGTGATAAACATGTTTTCATTTTGGCGCCAATGCTAAAATTATTGACTTGGCTTGCCTGGCATCCAGGCATGCCTATAGATAATTTTAGCATATTTTAAACTCCAATTTTTTTAACAGTGCAGATATTTACTCTAGCATATTTGTTATTTTAGAGAAATACCAATCAAATATAGTTGTAAAAATAATGCAAACCTCAAAAAACAAGACTGCATTGGTGCTTTCCAGAGTTAAATACTCAAAGCTTTCATTGAAATATAAAATCTCTTCCCATACTGGTATTACAGATCTGAAAAAAGGAATATCGAGGATCCCAAACAATTATTTAAATGAAACGCTTTTGAATGGAGCAACACTTTTATTGCAAAAGTTTATGAGTTTGTCACCTGATCATGCAAACTTAATGCTATTCAAATAAGAGTAATAACAACCATAAATAAATAAAAACTATTTACATAAATCACCGTCTAGCTATATACAGTTATTCTGACCTTTTTTCTTTCAGTTTGAATGGTAATGTCAAAGCTGGCAAGATGTACCCCGAGTTTGTCAGAGTATTCTTATGCACCGGAGTATCTCCTCTTTTTCTATACCATAATGGAGTGAAATTTACAGATTTAGTTCTTGTAAAACAACTCAGCAATAAAAAAACAAATTCGAACTGATTCTGAATATCATTGATTGGCTGTACCTTTGTTTGATACATGCACCAGTGTTTCCATCAACAATGTGCACTCTAACAAGTGGATGCTTGATATTCACATTTAATTTCAGGCGATCTACACGATGAATTTTTACACTGAGGATCTTTTCATTTTGTACGTTGTTAGACCTTTCTTGTTCAGATATCTCCAATTGCGCTAATAGCAAAATCAGATTAAAAGCATCTTAGTACAAAAATAACTACCCACGTAATTTGCATTTTCCTGAAAACGTACTTGCACTTTTCTCCCTACGTTTCGTCCTTGGCTTCTTGACAGGATAAATAACTATCTCCTTTTTTAGTGCTTCTTCATCAACTGTTGCAACCTGGGGGCCTACAACAGTATCTGCTTGTGCTTCACCCTTCGCTTGTTTTGACATCCTTTTTTCCATACGTTTATTGTGTTTCGAGATGTTGCTTTCTACATTTAAAACCTCAGCATTTGCAGAGGAGGAAGCTTTATCCTTATGTTGCTTCTTTTTTCTATGTTTCCTGGTTTGAGGCACATAATTTGGATGCTCGTTGCTGTTAAACTGCTGTAGATCTGCAGCATTTACCAGATTTTTCGTTTCCACGTTTGCTTTTTCGTCCATTTTATTATTACTGGAAACAAGATTTCCATAAGGGACCAATTCGATAACATCTGATGGCTTTTTATTTTTTGCTTCCAGTTTAGCAGAAGATTTCGAAAATACAGATGGGCTACAAAATTAAACAGTGAAAAATTTAGCCTTTCAAAGGTAAAAGAAGGAATATTTGGATTTTTGATTTGATGCGTTGAAAAAAAAGTGGAGAGATGCAACAAAAGTGTTGCTAATTTTAACTAATTTTTGCGCTAGAAAATATTTATCTTTAATGAAACAACACACTGACTAAGCAAAGGCATGCACTCATAAAGAAATGGTGCAATTAAATCTCACAAAACTGAACCAAAAAGATGGGTTAATTTTTAACAACAAAGTCATTTTGAAGTCCTTCTTATACCATTACCAAGTGTAAGAATTAAACTTTATTCAAAATACCAATTCTGCATTTACTTTACAACTAAAATAACATTCCGAGGTCAAGGCAGAGTGTGGTACAACCCAATATCAATATTCATGGATGACGATAAAAATGAGAAAATATTTAAATGAACAAAAATCAACAATCTAACCTTCAAAAATAATGTGGATATCAAAAATACATACAGTGAATAATTACTCCTTGACGCTTTATTATCCAATTGGCCGCCATCCTCATTAAATCCTGCATTGATGAGACCTACAATATAGTAAAAAGGATTGGTAACATTTAATTGTAGCAATATTTTTGGATCAATATTTTATCAAAACAATATAATATTAATAACTGAAAAGTTCTTATTCATTTTCTATTAAAAAAACATCATATGGTACAATTTCAAATCATTTAACAATCTTGAAATAAAGTGTACTTAACATGAAACTATTCACATTTTATAGATTTAACACAAAAGATAAAACAGTTAACCCATATGTGGGTTATTTTACAACATATCATTTAAACTTTATGTTTAATTCCGGCAATTTATTTAAAAAAAAATTAAGTGGTTAAAATATATGAAAGCCTCTGCATTAATGCTCAATGCAGCATTGTGATCTACCTTCTTTGTCTTCCTTACGTTTACTTTTCTCATAAAGCCTGTTCAAATCAGAACCATTGTAATCAGTTTCCCGTAGTGCCTCTGTATTATCATCAGTTTCAACTTTTCGAATTATTTCGTCACTCTACAGACGAGCAAAAACAATACTGTTCATATCGGAATTAGGACAAAGGTTTTTGAAATTTTCAATATAAACCTGTTACAAACCTCTGCAGAGCGTCTTTTCTTCTTTGAGACATCTCTGCACATAAAAATTACTTAAATATGTAATATATAAAATAGAAACCGTGTGGTCTTGTGGTCGTGTGGGTGGACATTCAAAATGGTCGTGCGTGTGGTTTAGG
>JAQGBX010004810.1:0-14697 GCA_034698745.1 Megaphyllum sjaelandicum | reverse complement strand
CCCACTCCTCCCCCCAATTCGGACGTCCGAAACTTTAGAAGAAAAAAAATTGGATTCGGAAAATGTTGAAAGTTTTGCAATTTTGTACTCGGAAAACGTAAAGTTTTGCCAATTTTTCCTCAGAATCTATTGGAAATTTTCCAAAATTCTCCTCGGAAACTGTTTAAAATTTTACAAATCTGTACTCGAAAACTGTGGAAGAACTTGAAGAATTTTAGGCCTACTAGGGAAACGTTGAAAATGCTGCAAAAAATATAGTCCTCGGGAAAATGTGGAAAAAATTGTAAAGGAGTTTATGCTCGGAAAAGTGAAAATTTTGCAAATTTGTACTGGCCGGGATTAAAGTTAGCAAATAAATCGTGAGCTTTTACGTTCGCTGACTTTTCCAGGTTTTCAAGTACTGGGGGTACTCTGTTTACTGACTTTTTCGATTTATATCACACCAACGCGATATTGCGCTCAATCTCCCTTTTACTTTGGGAACTTTTGGGAACTGATTTTATTTGGCATTTTTTTTCAAGTGGACGTCCGAGTTGGTCATACCCCATCCCTCCCCATGTCCACATTGTGTCCGTGACTCAACCTATTCTCCCCCCCTCCCTTCTCCTCCTTACATGAGGACGTCCTTTTTGAATTGCCCGGTAAATGAGCGTAAATACTGTATGCGAGTCTGTGGACGTGGCTTGCCATGGATGCTCGGCTCGATAATAACTGTTATCACTATCAATAAACGTACACCTAACGACAAAGAAACAGTGTTATAATCCGCTTCAGGTGTATCGAAAGGTTTTCAAACATTTTTGTAAATACAAGCTTTTGCCTCCTGGTAATTGTCCGTAATTCATATTTTCACACGGAAAACCCTAAAATAGAGCCTTCTCCATTAGTCATGATTATACTGTTTTATTTTACCCTCGCAATTTAACGTCAGAAGTTGTTAATGGATGTTGGACCACATTAAAATTAAATCTCTTTTTTTAAAAAAAAGTTGATGCGACGTAATAGCAAGGTAAAAACAAATGAGATGCCTCCTCCCCGCCTAAAATTTGCTTCTATTAAGGAGAATGTAAGTGGCCATTTGCGCCGATCTTAAGATTAACACGTTGCCATGATTGATTCGTTTTGGCGAGGTGAGAAGCTCGGCACAATGTCTCTCTAGGCAGTAAAACTGTACGCACCACGTCTGCTGGCCATGGTCACAAAGGAGCCTTCGACTACGGCCATCTTTTATCTGATCTAAATTTTGCTGAAGCGAAAAATAAATCTTCGGAAAATTATAGTCCAGCGGGTATCGCCGACTTCCAATAAAACATCTTGAAATTTTATTGAAGAAAAAAAAAACTCGGTGCCAAAAATGGTATAGCAGACAGGACCATCGTTTCCAGAGGCGAACCGCACGCAGTTTTTGCTAGAGAATTTTCGGCAAGGGAAAAAAAATATTCAAAGAATTCAATATTCACTCCAATAACAGCAGCTGCAATTGAGTGCCATTTGCATGGCTTCACATATTGATATCTGCTCAGCGGACGGTGAATATTCACTCGATTACTATGGCCACAACAAATGGTATTGGGAGGGGGGGGGGTGACGAGAAGGACAGTGGCACGTTATATCATTAATATTGATTAATACACAGTATATGCTGCCAGAAATACCGTAACCTGCCTATATAAGAGCGCTCACATTTCAATTCGGCTACAAAGACAACCGATCTACATGCAGACTGCATTTTTTGCACTTGATTCGTAATTTGATAGACGAATAGTTCTGAAAAGAATATTTTCTGCTTCTACTATGCATGGGATCGTCGCATGAAATAACATGACAATTTCTTGATGCCGCATTCGTGTTAGATGACGCTAAAGGTCGCCCATACCAGTCCCGTAATGATGTTTAGTTTCCAGGCCGACCTACTTTCGTTATTACTAGACATTACTTTATGGCAATAGAACTATCATCGAAGTAAAAAATATTTCACTTCTGGGGGAAAAAAAGGAAAAAACAAAAGATGCGTGCATAGAATGGATTTCATATTTATTTTTTGCCAATTTGTAGATCAATTTAATATATGCACCAGTCTATTTTCTGTAAGTGGTTCACCGACTGCACGCCAAACATGACATAAGCCATAGATGGCAGGGAGAGTACGCAGTCCATTAGCATTTAATTCATTATTACTTCAATTAGGAGCGACAAGGGACAGTCCCGAAGGATCGAGTGGCACGACACCTGCTGAACTATTCCATCGCATTGATAAGACTGTAGCACGAATAAAAGGAAATTAATAACGGTCAATTTCGTATACAGAGCGCCCCTTGTTCTCCCCTATATACTGTAGGTCACAGTTTACAGTACGATACATCGCTTCGTGGATTTTAATGGCAAAACATACATTTACGTGGCCATTAAATAACAATGGGAGCTCGCCGCTATCGCATGCTATCTCAGACCCATTCCATTGTGCTTTTCAGAAAACGACTAAATATTACAGTATGGAAAATTTGAACGCGAAGAAAGGCATTAGTAATTGCAAACAACAGAAGGGCAAGAAGTGCCCCACACAATGGAGAAAATGTGGAAAACAGACGTATCGATTGCGTGGCGAGTAGAATCGATTCAGCCCTCTGATATCCCCTCCTCCAGTGACAGTGTCACCGGGGTGTCACTACGTCTCCCCAATACTACATATATATATTTTTATGAAATACCGCGTGGCTATTGTCAAAAGATCAATACAAACAATGGATGAGCTGTCCGCGCATCTTCACCATTTTCAAAGTTACTTTTCAGCTAAGATTTTATAAAATGTTTCACCCCCAACAATTCCACGCAATTTCCAGGTTTCCAGATGCATCTCGAGTCCTCGATGCCCTGTCTTTTTGTACAATTTGCCCCCCACCTAGGTCTTCGTTTTTCCGCTTATTTGTGAAGCACAATGAGATAGAAAAGTGTCTTCCAACGGGATGCCACGCAGTCACGTGCGACGAGAAAAGTATAATACGCATTACTATTACTGTAATTCCACCGAGGTAACATTAAATAAACAGTTCGATACACCCCGCATCAATTTCACGCTGCTGCAGGACTCACTTTTACAAGAGTACATCATTCGAGAGTCCGCGTATATACTTTAAATTTGTGGCGTCAAGGAAATTTTAAGCAGCATCTTCGGAGAAATCGGAAATCCTAAAAATGTAGACTGCATCGCGTAATGAGGGATGAATGTCTTAAACATTTATCTTTCGACTGAAAAGATGGTTGGCATTTCAGCTACTATAAAAGACCTTAATAGCCATTTGTGAAGCGACCATTTTACATTTCCGCACAAATACCGAGGCCTACTGTAAACCTATTTACTGAATTGATGCGATGGGATTCCATTAAATTAAGCCGAGCGGAGTATGCAGTTGCTCAGCTAGAAATTGAGAGAAACCATTTACGGTCGATGGCGCTGCCTTATTTTACTAAGCTACAGAAAAGTCGACGTTTAGTAGCGAGGCGTTCATTTATCTAGATGTATAATCTACCTTGGCTGACAAAAGCATTTCGAGACAGGTCAGTTGAAGAAACAAAATGTTCGCGGTGAAATGAAACATTCTTAAAATTCGCCTAGAAACGATGAAACGCGGGATGATTCAAAAATATATATACCCAAGCATTTAGAGAACTAGCAGTAAAATCCGGCCTTGCCCGGGTAAAAATTGTTTCATTTTCTAACTCCTTTTACGCGATCAGGAGTTAGATTTAACCGTCCGTTGTCCACAAAAGATGGCGCTATATGATCTGGATACACCCCTGATGGGGTACGGGAAAGTTGTTTGACAGTTTTATGGCCCGGGGCAAATTAAAAAAGATGTATGGCTTTGGAATTTCCCCACGGAGTTCACTCTCCTGAGGGGTGTGCCATGAGTGGCCAGTCATATGGATGCCACAAACAAAGTCAGCCAGAGAGCCAGCCACGGAAAATTAAGATGGCGTCGTTTTCTATTTTATATATACATGTGCATATATATATATCGGACGAGAAAATTCCTTTAATCTTGGGAATTCCCGAGCTCTACATAATTTAGGAATAAAGCAAAAAGTAACTTCTTTTTTCAGAAATGTATCGTCCGAACATCTAACGCGGTTTCCTTAACATCGTGCTCGAAGTGCTCCGCATTTCAAGTTACTTTCAGTCAAAAACGAGCAATGCAGAAACTGCACCCATGTCGTCCCAAATCAGCGTTCAGTCAAAGCGCTCTAAAATCCTTTCCTGGGTGCCAATGCTCACGAGCACTTTTTTAATTGCGTGAAAACACCTATAGCGTGCAGACCGACTTTAAACATCGCACTGGTAACGTGTCACCTTTTGGTCGTCTCGTGGAAGACAATATTGATTTTCACACCACCGCACTCCGTGGAACCGAGCAAATAAAAGCCACCCACCTTATTGGAAATCCGAAATACCCTTATCGCGGAATAATTTTTCTATCCGTCCGTCAAACGCCAAGGAGCGTGGTGCAATATTCCAGAGCGCCCTCGTCCTTACGGCGGAATTAACGCTCCTTACACCGCCTTAACCCCGACATTCTTTTCCGGCTAGCATGCGCGTCACGCGCGTTTGCCAACTCCGACGTCCGACAGGGGTCAAGCGGCGGGGTCAGCAGATTATGGCGCCGTACCTGTCCAGAAACCGACGTGGCTCCAGCGCGAATCCATATCCATCGACTGGAGGAAAAGGGGTGAGAGCCGAGGAGGAATAGGAGGAGGAGGAGGAGGAGAAAGGATGATGCGTGGGTGGCCGGAGGGAAGGGAAGAAGACAAGAAGTAGAGAAAAAGTCCAAAATGAAACGTGAGGATTAAGAAGTGAAAGGTAGAAACCGTATAGGTAGAACGTCTCTCGTGATTGACACCAACGTGCTTCACGTGCACCAACGGCCTAGTAATTGCGACAGCGTGCCTAGCGCCAATTACGCGTCGGAAGACAGTGGCCAGCGTTTTGACGAAAAGTTGCGCGTATACGTTCGTCGGCGAAACGATGAATATCCAATGGACCAGCAGCGCCGCTATTAGCCGGATAAATAATGCAACGGGTGGAAACGACCAATTTATGCATCCGATGAATTAGCGTCGGGAGAAATGGGGGGATTACAGAAGAAGCGATTCGGGTTTTATCCCATTTCAGGCGTTAAAAGACTTAAAAAAAGAACACCCTCGTTGAAATAACGGCTTCTCGCAATGGTTCGTATTTACGTCACAATCTCTACGGCAATCTTTTCTCAAACCGTAAATCCCGAGTACAGCATTGAAATGAGAAAGCGGAAGAACGGATCGAGTATACCGTATAAGTGATCGAAAAGTGTCGGTGGAATGGCGACGTAAACCGAGGAGTACGAGTACAATTTCGATCCTAAAGAAAATTTGCGATGCATTAATCTTAGATAAAATCGAAGAATACGGCATACGTTTTAAAATCGCCGTTCAAAAAGAGCATGCCCAACGTACCCATCCCCGAGTATAGGTGGCGTTGCGAGAGAACTTAGTCGGTTTCCTAAATTATCCGCGAGGTGGAGGGTCGATTCGTAACAGAGATGAAGTCTCGCGTATAGTCTTAATTCACATGCATACGCCGTGCACATTTAGCGATGCCAACAAAAGGTCGACACGCAAACTATAAAAGTGCAGCGAGGCAACGTTGAATATTAGACTCATCGCCTCGCAGTCATTTAGCAAATAGTCGACTATAGGTTCAGGCTAATTAGGCAAACTATAATTATAAAACCCTAAACAGAAAATTCTATGCAGCGTAAGAGGATTACGCGGTGAACGAAGGATTAATTGGGACACGCAATCACGTATCGATACCGGCCATCGTACGAGCGAAAATCCGTTCAGTCGCGAACACGCAGCGAGTTCATTACTAAAGAAAACAAATTTATATGGATTATTGATACGTTCTTACAAAAATGGTTTATGGCGTTAGCTGTTGATTATACGACATTTGCAACCGCATCCGTACCATGCAGTTGAAGTTGACCAAATTTTTCCCGTCCGATCAATTTTAAGCGGTATTTTTCCGTCCGGCGTGACGTCACCACGGTACGGATTTGGTCGATGCGAATAGGATATTACGACGCTCATACATCGCAGACAGAAGAGAAAAAAAACGCTCCTTTAGCATAAGTTACTTTTTAAGATAAACATTCAGACCGAAATCTTCATTTTATGCACGAACGACGCACCGAAGCGTTAATAGTAATGCGGAACCGGAACCGAGATGCATCAACTATTTAAAGCCGAAGCCCAGGTATTTAAAAAGCCAACAACTTCGGTCCAATCGTTCGTTCTCGTCTCGAAAGAAAACTTCGTAGTTGATCGAGTCGAGTATAGAAAAAGCGCCATGTATTTTTAAATGCGAACCCATTGATTCGGCCGCCTTTATAAAGTTGGAAACCATTAGAAATTCTCGAACGCGAGAAGCTTCCGTTTTATTCCGCGTGCCTCACCAGGATCGGATTTTATCGGGGAAAAATAAGTTTCGATGAAAGATTACTCGGGCATACCTTGTTTTCTTGGGCTGATAGCAGGAAGGGTATTTGCTCCGTCGACTGCGGTGGCTACGAAAACCGATTTGTTTTCCGAGACGTCCAAATGGGAAGGTGGGACGGTTGGCTCTAGATGGCTTTTCTATATGTTAAATCAGGAGTTTTTCGAGCGAGTTGAACGATTTCTTTGATAGATGGCCGTGCACCAGCCGATGCCGGGGAACGGAGTTATCAGTCCCAGGATTTGCAGGTTCTCTCGGCCATGCGGATTTGGCGACGAATGTTTTTCGTTGGGTCAAACGAGAAAAAGAGGAGAAAACTCACCACCTGCAACACGACAAAAAATACATATCAAGTATGGCGTAATGCGTTTTTCGTCGTTTGTCACGCTTTTTCAATGGGAAAAAAAGGACATCGTTTCCGTTGTCACCGAAACAATACATCAAAAAACGTGAGAGAGAAAAAATGAATAAAATTCAATTAAGTTGGGGAAGGGAAAGGGGGGGGAGAAGAAGGTGTAAGAAACGAAGCCATAATTCATGTAGCACGTGTTGACCTTAACGAGCATATATCCACGAGGCTATTGAATTGTACCCGAATGTCCATAGAATAATATCACCACAAATAAGATACCCGCCAAGTCCTTTTTCTCGTGTCTTATCGGTCCGAATAGATAATTTAAAAGGTGTATAGAAAACGTCGCGCTTACGGAATGACGAGTGACAAATCGATACTTCTTCGATTCAATATTTACCGACTCGAACGTAATTAACAAAGATAAGATTAATGTAATTTAGACATGGAATTGATAGTGCACGCTATAACGTCGTGTGGAGTGCGCCCATCACTATACAACACCAATATCTGGCATGTTTATTCCACGACTCATAAGATGTTTAAACTTATTGCGAAAACAATTTCCTCTTAAATTTGTAGTTCAATTTTGTTGAGGTTTAATTCAAACAATAATTCTAATAAAGGGACGGTACACGAGAAATAATACTGTCAATACCTTTTGAGATTGTCGGTGTTACTTATCTTGTAGGGTGAAAAAACGTGGACCGATAGCCAGTATTGATAAAAATCGAGATTTCGGAATCAGTATACTGGGGCGTGGTTTGGTAATTGTAGGCGTCAGTAGTACTGACGATACTGATTGCACTCTCGTCAATAATGTAGGTGGCGCACCTCATAATATGCTTGCCATCAGTATTGAACACGTGGCAGTATGTGCGCGCGCATGCGCATAATGATTGCGTTTACTGATAGTGGAGAATTGAGCGCTAATAAAGCAAAATATTGTCAGTTAAACTGATCGTGTAAATGGGAAGGTTTGAACGTGACTGACGCCAACATTTGTGGAGGTATTGACAGTATACCTGATTTAAGTATCACTGATCTCGAGCAGTCCCTTATGCGATTTAAAATACAGGTTCAAGTATCGGAAAGGGCAATGCATGTGATCGAGGTCGTGAGATCACGTCTTTCGATGAATTACATTTAATGCGTCATTAATTTCGTATTAATAGACTTGTTATTCACCATTACATTTTAGACAACATCGTGCAAAGCTGATTAAAGTAATGGTACATTTCATAGTCGAGTTTATTTAATTTACGAAAACCGAGTCGCGAGTGATCGACCCAATAGAAATTTAACAGAAGTACATTATACGACATCCTGCGCTGACGTAATCAGTATAGAATATGGAAAATGCAAGTTTGAAGAAATCGTGATTCAAAACACTTTTATTCAACACTTTCACTTATTGAAATGTGGCCGCATTCGGAGGTGCATTTCCTAGCGCGTTATCAAGTCCTTCCACAAAACTTTCAGCCGCAGCTCAAAGTTTATACCCGTATAGATTTTAGTGCACGTGTCGGTCAGCGCCGAGTGGCAGAAATGACCGTTGAAATGGGGACGATCATGTGGTCATTTGTCGAAATCGCCAGTTAGAACTCCATTTTATATCAGTTGGTAATTTTCAAGTTTGTTGTGTTTAGCGCTCGGAATATTTGCCGAACTATAAAGTTCGGCAAATTGGCTCTTGATTCTGGAATGGTTCAGGCCCCTAAAGAAGCTACTTGAAAAATCAGGGAAGCATTGAACATATAAAATGTTTAAAGTGGCATATAAAATATAAAGAGGATTTCTTTGCCCCTGCCTTGTCACTGGGGATTTCTTTATCTGTGGACACAGTTTGGCACCGGGTGCAAATCTCATGCAAATGTCTCTCCTGCTGATAACAACTCCCTGTAGTGGGGCGGTCAATCGATAAAAATCCCGCTCTTGAAATAGTAAAATGCGCATCATGCAAGAACGAATGGCAAAAGCAATTGGACAAGACCACATTGCGAACGAATCGCAAATATAAAAACAGGCTGCGAGAAGTTAGCTAAGGCCAACGCGGATAAAGCACGCAACTTTTTTTTCAAACGACAAAATGGAGATGAAGCAATGGGAAATAAAACTATTTAGAAATCTGATAATGGGACCCAAATGATGGCATAATCACTCCCTAACGTGCTATAAAAGACGGACCGTGGAAAATAAACAATATTGGTTAAATAGATGTCCCGAACGTCTCAGTTTCCTTAAGAAGTCCACACTCGCGTGCTATTTGAAAGCATCGCGCATCCTAAAAATAACCAGTTCGTAAATATCATTCCATTTGAGTTTTACATTTGTTCAGTACACGCTATTCTAAGCTTATAATCAAGCATTTCTCTATAATAAATTGAGGTGAAACCTTTCTGATATGATTTTCAAATTCCCTTTCAGACTAATTCCAAAACTTACTCGATTTTTTTTTTATGACTCGCGTTTCTAAAATAACGAAAATGTTGAAACTGCCATATGGTACTAAGTATACTGACTGCATGGTAAAGAATTCAATCGAATAGAATAACGCACAGTCCCAAAGTTAATCACAAGTTTGCGATCGATTTTCACGATATACTATTTCATCTACAAGTATTATAATGTAACTAAAGAAAATTCAAGTATTTGCTGCAAATATTTGAACAGGTTCGTGGTCACGTAAATATAACTTCCAAGTTTTTGTTCATTTATGTATTGCACTTCTTATACACGCACGTTTTCCTAAGTTTCAGCGTTTTTCTTCTGGCCACTGCTAACATGAAAATTATCGCCGGCTTCTAAGCAAGTACTTAAAAAAACTAAATTCGCGAATTTCGAGCTTTTAACGCCTTAGCAAATTGTATTCGATGCAGGCAAACCTTAACTTTGAAAACGTTTTAATAGTCCCGTCGCCCGCAGCGTGGAAACTCCTCTTCGATTTTGGGATTAAAACCCCACATTTGTCATTCATTTTCCATTTCCTCCTCGGCGACACTCGCACAAAAATACACATTAAACCGCGTCTACGCACTCCGTAGAATTTCAATAAAAACGTTCTACCAAAACGCATCTCCGCACCAGCGCTATCGGTACGCACGCGTATAGGTATAGATACCGTAGATGTACGATGCCGTATTAGTTCCGTAGCGCATAATGCGTAAGACAGGAGAAGTAGAAGAGAGAAAAAAAAAAGGCCAACGATAAAGCATCGTGAATGCTAATCGTCCAGAACATCATCATCAAGCGCAGGCGAGGAAATGCATTTCAATTTTAAACGCAGTCCCAAGAAGGCGTCAATATATTGACTGTTGCAATGGGAAAACCGCCTTCGCCCATCAACATAAACACGTATCGATAAAAGCGCTCGAGCTAGGAGATACATAAAGCACGATCCGTATTAAACTCGCGCACTTTTCTCTCCAATTCTTCAATAAAAGATATAAAATAGGAGACGCGCAATTGACACTTTAACAACGCGAAATAGTTTGCGGTGGTGCTTAAGTATCATTTGGAAAAGTGCTGTTCAGGCGCGTCGTAAGCAATTTATTGAATTTAAACCCGGTGTGTGCGGCTGCAGTACAAACACCGGCCCACTTTATATTCCTTCCGGCTTACGGAGATGAGCTATTTTAAATGCCGAGTAGCACGTGTGCCGGGTTTTAAAACGCACCCACGGTGTTTGCGCAGCCATGGAGCGACCACGAGTGCGTTGTTTTGGCGAAAAATGAAAACAGTTTGTCGAACGACGCCGTCTAGATTAGCTGGCAAATGAAGGGGGAGGGAAAAAACGGAAGAGCAGGTACTGGTAATTGGATGCAGCGCCGTAGCACCACTTTCAAATTGGCAAACACTCGAACGACGTCGAGAGAAACAATGCGGAAAATGAGGTCCAACGTGATGGCGAAACTACTACGGAGGAAAGTGCGAAATGCTCCGAGTACCGAAGTACGGTACAACTCCAATTATCCGAAGCGATCGGGACCGGACCCCATTCGGATAATCAAAAATTCGGATAATTGGATTTGTTCCGAAAAAAAGAGTTAATATATTGTGTACTTCGAGGAAAAAGAGCTTATTTTCGGTACTGTATGCATTTTTAATTAAATAAAAAGGAACACTTTTACACGTTATACAGCGTATGTACTTACAAGTGTTGTACATTGTAAATGACAGTCATTGTTTGCTGAACATCTCGGTCAAAGTAAGCTGTTAGACTGGCTTGATCCGTTTTCGGGCAGCCAATGCGAATCGCAGTACATGTATGTACGGAAACGTACATACAGTACATTAATTTATTTTCTGAAAACGATTCGGATAGTCGGAGTTCGGAAAATTGGAGTTCTACTGTACCACGCGTTTCCATATTTTGACCAGTCAAGTATAGACGTGAATGCCCTATTCACGGTGATATCGAGGAACGGTGCAGACGGTTTTCACGCAATCTTGAAAACGTCAGAGACGACTCGGAGCTCTCTTCCAAGTCGTCGATGACTACGTACCGAAGGAAATTTCAAATTGCATCCGAGTGCAATACGGTATGTGAACTGAATCTTCCGCAGTTTCGGAAACAAAGTTTCGTTAAAAGCTTTCTCGGTGTTTGCATAGCTTCGTGGCGCATTCCAATCGTCCATCTGGTGTGCACCGGTGTAGGCTACGAGGTGAGGCGTAAGTCTTCCTGCAATAGTGCCGATTTAACAGACTTATGCCTCACCTCATAGCCTACACCGGTGCGCACCAGACTGACGATTGGAATGCGCCATTAGTCTCCATCCCATGGTTTCTTCGCTACCTCGCCCCTTTCTCCAGGCTTCCTATACTCCTAAGCGTAAATGCATCCTTTACCGAAATTCAGAGCTTGCAGCGCCGTTCGAAACTCCATTCCAAAACAATAGCATAATTTGTGTAAACAAAATTTTTTATGACATTTTTTTAATCTACAGAAAGTGATTTATTAGATTCATGCAAAAAAATTCTCATAAAAGTATTAGAAATTTATATAAACAACTTTGTTTTTAAGCCTATTACCGTACATTTCTTGAAAATGTGGCTCCGTGTTTTCAAAATGTTATAATTTCCGTAAAAATGCTAGTAGGATGCAGTGGAAGACTGCATTGGAAAGAGGGGCTATTCCGCTATACACTGAAGCATAGCAGTGAAACCTATAGTCATTTTCTGAGGGGTGATAAATTTATGAATAGCTGGTACTTAAAAGTACCGCCAGGGCTGAAAGGGTTAAACAGTTGTTTGAATTATCACTTGTTTTTTTTTTTGATCGGGATTCACTTATCCGAGTTCGACTGTAATTCCAAGCTTGTTGCCACAAATTTTTTACTTGAAACAGATTGACCATTTTGGAACAAAGCATTGAGCTTTTTTTTGCAACTTCACGTTTTAAACGGCAATAAAGCACGTTGGCAAGAGCGTGGAAACGAATAATTTCGTTATACGCCTATTACGCTTTCGTGATGCTCACTGAATTGCTATCATTATAAATGATTACCCGATTATGGCGTTTCTGTCATGTTTCATATATCTTTCCTACCGAAATTTCACTTGAATTATTGATAAAGGATAGGGAATGCGCTCTGGATTAATGAGATGACGAACATTGAGATAGTGTTCACTTCGATTTCCTGTTCAACGAATGCAAAAATAGGAACACTCCGTTACTCGCGCTATTATCTGAGAGATACAAGGAAATTATTTTTTTAAATAACTCGACGACAATTTCTAGTACTGTATATACTGTGATTTTTTTCTATCTGCCAAAGTCAAGGTCAGTGACATATATGGGAAAAATTTTCAACATTATCTTCAGTAAATTTTGCAAATGATTTTGGTAGATTTTGCAATTTTTTTCCTGCAGGTATGTCGATTTTGCAAAATCGTTTATAACATTTTCATACGTCAGTTTTGACATTGCCTTGGTCGGGGAAATTTGTTTCAAAACCTGGAAAAGTCAGGGAAGTTGAATACCGGTATGAAATATCTAGGGAACCCTATAGATGGTGTTAATCAAAGTGTTAATCTGACTAAATACTAGCTCGCAGAACCCAAATTTGTTCGGTTTTGGGCGGCGTTGTACGAAAACTTTCGGATCGCCCGTGTTCATGGACGGCGGTGGTCACGAGGTGCGATGCTTGTGTATTTTGCGCAAATCGGTTTCTTCTCGCATAAATGTGCGAAGTTGGTTCGCTCGAATTGCGCTATTTTGATTTGGCTTGGAGAGGAGCTGGCGCTGGGAGCTTTTCAAACCCTATTAAGTCCAATGACAAAGCAGCTTGAAAGACAAAGTTTCTAATGAGCAAACGCTATAATGAAGTGCGAGAGCAACGCAGTTCCGGATAACGCTACTCGGAAATTTCAATCACTACTTCGGGGATCAAAAAAGCAGCGCTCGGATAAGGATATCGTTTTGCCCCAACACCTAACTTCTTTTTTCTACGCTGCTTTATTACTGGAATGGCAATTGGTGCTTAATCCAACTTTTTTTTCTCCTACTAATTGGACTTGCCCGTCTTGCCTTAACTTCTTGCATCCCCATCATTCCGACAGAACAAAAAAAAACATCTGATAAGGTTTTTTTCCCCCACTCATTGCCATTTTATATTTCCTTAAGTTTGTCGTATGAATGTGGCACACGCGCTGCTAATTTTCGAAGAAATAGGCCCGTGGCCAATTGGGATTTTAAATTAGACTATGCTGAAAATCGAGAAATCTTTCCAGTTTTCTTTTCATGCTTCCCTTATGAATTAAAAACTTAAGAGGGAGAAATTGAAGACAAATTTCAGTTCTATGGAAATTAAGCGCCGTCTTTCAACATTTTCTTTTCAACGACTGGTAAAAAAACGTCAAAATAAGTTTTAATTTTAAATCCATAATGCAGTATTGTAGAGCTTGTCTAAACTAGGCCTACATTATATTAATACATGTAAGTCTGTAACTTACTTAAGAAATTCACTATAAGATAGGTTCCAAGATGGGCAAATACACCGATCTCGTATCTAGGGGAATTTTTCGAAGATGTATAGTTTTAGGCGTAAGATTAAATCTTAAAAAAAAATTCCGACTAAATCTTCAAAAAAAATGTCCAATTTAATTTTCAAACAAATGTCTGATTAAATCTTCCAAAAAAAAACCGCAAATAATCTTCAAAAGAAATGTCCGAAAATTAAGACAGTTTTATTAATGAAAATTCTGATTACGTAATTCAAACAAATTTAGACGATGATTTCATTCATTTTGTAAGAATTAATTTAATCTGACATTTTTATGACGTCTGGTTAAATGTTCGTTAATTTACCGGACAAAATGTACGAAGAAATGCCCGATTAAATATAATGAAAAATTTCCGAAAAAAATTGTACGATTAAGTGTCCGAGAAATTAAATGCCGAATATGTCGGACATTGAAGAAAATGTTACATTTAATGCTCAAAGAAATGTTCGATTAAATGTCCGAATAACGGATCATTGGAAACGAATGACGTCATGAAATAAAATTCTGATGACGTCATCCAGTACACTTCTGATAATGACATTCTTAAATTTGTTGTGACGCAATTCATAATTTTTTTGATGATTTCTTAATACATGAAAATTATGATGATAACGTCATTCGTTAAATTATGATAATGTTGTACTTCCGAAAAAATAGGACATTACGTTCGAGTTCGTCATCTTTAAAAGCATAGTTTATTTATTACCCGGCTTTACTTGTATAATAACACAAGCAACGTTTTTTTGCGGCCAATGCTTTCGACGCAATTACGGGTTCAATACGTCGTTTTTATTCAAATTAATTCCCCCGA
>JAQGBX010004809.1:0-14698 GCA_034698745.1 Megaphyllum sjaelandicum | reverse complement strand
ACATGGGTCCCTATGGCGGGACCAGCATATTTTTTGATTTTAGAGAGGATTTGATTTTACACAGGTTCTACTGTACAGTAAGACCTGCACACGTAGTAAAAAACCACAAAACCAAAAAATACAGAAACATCATGTCCAATTAGGGTAAAAGCAAGATGTAAGGTGACTATCCGTTATCTGGTCACTTTTTAAGGTACATTGGCAATGTAAAAATAGCAAAAAAAAAAAGAAAAAAAAAACTATACAGAGAATTTTTATGAAGGAAATTTACGCTAGAAAAAACAATACACTAAAAAGTGGTCAACATATACAGGTGGTCGCTTTTCCAGGTTTCACTGTACATGTATTTAATTCCCATCGCATAGGCTACTTCGTGAAAAACATAGTTTGTCTTAAAAATTCATCTTGCCATCCTTAATACCTTAAGAAATTTATCCACCAAACTTTGAAATTAAGTTTCCCATTACATCGTTACATGTATTTTCAAATCATAAGCTTTTACCACTAAAAACGCCATTGCATGCACTTATCATATGGCTACATCGAAATCCTCGACCATCGCTCAATAAACGAACACTTCCGTTAAGTTCGTTGACGTCTGCATCCGCCAACTTACGATGCTTACGACAATTTACATAAAAGGTAATGCATTACAATGTCAATTCTGCTCGCTTTAATATTGCGTTCCTTACGTCACCGTACCGTCACTAAATATTTGTAAACTTTGACTTCCTGTCCTAGAAATCTCCCTCTCCAACGCCTATGGCAAAAACACATGAAATAATTGCTGAAACCCACGCTCGATTACGTGCAATTGTTATTGAATTTCACAAGCACATTGGAGCTAGTAAATGCAGTGATTTTTTTAGTCGGCCACCCTGCATTCATCAGGCGGCTCGAACAATGAGAGAACTTTAACACTCCCATAATCCTATTCACGACTTTCTTGGCCTGACCCGAAACTGGTTTTATTCCAGCGAAAGTTTTTGTCAACTCTTTGACATCATCTTCGCCCATTCTGTGGGCGCTGCCAGGCATGTTCAGAATTGAAAGAACTTGGCTTTTCTCGTGTTAGGTATATTAAAGCTGCTTGATGAATCGAATATGAAGCTGAAAAAGGGTTGACCATACAGGGCC
This sequence comes from Megaphyllum sjaelandicum, assembly GCA_034698745.1. Lineage (NCBI taxonomy): Eukaryota > Metazoa > Arthropoda > Diplopoda > Julida > Julidae > Megaphyllum > Megaphyllum sjaelandicum. The sequence goes on along the minus strand of JAQGBX010004809.1, from coordinate 13,561 downwards.
CAATGACCACCGCTCACGGTTGATTGACCTGAATTTGCATGAATTTTTATTTCCACGCTATTTCCATGCTCGATTCTCGTGATTAAGAGGCAAAGATCAATTGCTCAGGAACGCGAGCCTCTTACCAGAAGTTCCCACATTCGAAGCAAATGCTTGAAAAAGTCTACGTCTCACGCTTGGAGGCAATGCTTAAGTTCATGGGTCAAGCTGAGCCTCAACCAGACCCGAGTGACCCGACCAGATCCAATGACCCACCCAATACGTTTTCTGATCAAAGTGAATCTCCAAACTGTGTTCGTAGGCCTATATCAGAAAACGCAATTTGAAGCAAATGCTTCATTGAAATATCAATCTAATGTACATTCAGAAATACATACGGTATTAATTTACTCGCGTATTCAAAACATTAAAACCGTTGCATCGAGACAATTAATGTGGGTTATCGCGCTGAGGGTTGTCCAGAATATCCAGTGACTGTTTGGACTGGTCGAGGTTAACTGACCTGCAAATTTGGACGGATTATTGTTTCCAAATTGCCATTGCCATTTTGCGAGTTTGGCGACAAAGTTCGCATTTGGCGAAGAGCATTCACTAAGATTCTAAAAAGCATGACCGGTCCACAATTTGAAGCAAATGCTGCAGTTGGCAATGCCATTATTGCGTTTCTCTGTTTGAAGCAAATGTTCCATTTGAGTTCTAAATGACAATAAGATCTTCAAGTGTGATAAATTTGCATAGAATATGCTGTAGGAAGAGACTCATTTGTGACTTTTTGTCAGATGGACATAGTTGAACTTCGATCTATATCAAAATCATCACTTCATATATGCTTGTAAAGTATAAGCATCTGCTCGATCGCCATTGAGATAGTTTAGTTTCATTGCGTATTTTGTCTTCGTTTTAGCAGGTCCTTCTAAATAGATTTGATTTTTTTTTCTTTTGGTCTAGTTTCGAAAATAGGACATGGCCCAAGGGTCGCAGGTGCGGGTCCACCGAAAGCTTATCTCACCTCAATTGGTGTGAGGGTCAAAAATAAAACCCTATAGGGCTCAAGTTCATAAACCAAATAGGTGAACGCTGCTAAAGCCCTAAAGTGGCTGTAGGAAAATTTCAGAAATTTGATCGTTCGGATTTATCCGTTTTGTAAAGATATAAACCAGAATTGCTCATTAACGAAAGACAGGAAATGAAATTCATGCGATATTACTCGCTACGCAATCAATTCTCAGACGGTCATTAGCGAAAAGTAGGACAAAATATTTTTTGTGCCTATTTGTCCATCAATTGTAAAGATTGCTAACTCGCTAAATGGACTTGAATTGAGGGGATCGTATTCATGTTTACACGAGAGATTACCCCTCCCTCAAATCTCCCAAATTTAAGTGAAAAGAAAGCTGTAAACAGTTTTCATGCCACTTTTACTTCCCCTTGAAACCCATATCCTTAATCTCTGGAAGGATTGTCTTACAAAAATTCGACAAATCCTATTTAAAGTTGACAAAAAGCAAAAAAGTTCAAATATTTGCAATGCCAAATATAAAATTATCGTTCCATGAAAGCTTATTTTCCTAAATATAGCACAGGACATCTACAACCGATTGCAAGTTCGCTTAAATGTGTTGTCATTAAAATTTGATACATCGTATTTTTTTTTTTACTCGGGATTGAGTCCATCGAATGTTACTTTTTTTTAAAAAAATGGTTAATATGAGTTTTAAAGATTTTTTATTTCTTCCAATTTTTTAAATTAGGTTTTAAATGTCTTTAATGCGTTATCTATTTCGGATAACTAAGTTTTAACAACTTTTTTTCATTTATTTTTAAATTGCCTCTTATTTTGGTGCGAGAAAGTAGTTGTAGGAAAGTTTTGAAAGTTTGAAAAATTGAGTATTCATTACTTTGCTTTTAAATAAATGGAAATTAAGGTTTGTGTTGTTACAAATCGATGCTGGAAATTACAATGTATTTTGGAACTTGAAGTTGAGTTAAGGAAAGTTATGTCGAAAATTGAGCATCCTTCTGACAGATTTATAACTGACGTTATTTGTGATGTTTTTATCTTGAATTCAACTCAATATCCTACTGTGATGTATGAGGCAAAAGTTCATTTGCCCAAAATTTAAGTATATGTACTAATTACTCGCCTTAAAGGACACCAACACCAACATAATCGTTCTTAATTGTAAATTACTTTTACGTGTTTCGAAAAATCGAGGTTCATTTTGTGGAAAATGAAGTTTTAATTTGTTATTTTCGTTTTGTATTGGAGCGACAAGCTCAGTTCAAGGACTGGTTTTTGTACATATAATGATGTACAGTATTTTATGACCTTTTACTCCATTTGTAGAGGTTGAGGGTTGTTTTGTTAAATTGATATTTTGTCAATATGAATGAAGTGCTCTGAGCATACATAGTAATCTTCGCAATACAAACTACGTCCATTTCTAGATACATGTACATGTATTACCTTGGGTGTCATCATTACACTGTAATATAAATCTTGCAATTGAAAGCTCTGATTCGAACATGAGAGGCACGATTCATTTTAAAGTAAAACGTTTAGCATCACACGTATATATGTTTGGAGAGCCTAAAACGTTTACTTATTTCTTCATACTAAATTCGCTGTTCAACTTTTTTAGTTTATTCGTGGGCGCACCGACAGCCAACTCGTCGCACGATTCCGTTTCCGTCCAACCCGGAGTTGTTTCCGCCTGCTCCATTAGTGACAATGTTTGCCGAGAAGTGGATTTAAATTACAATGCAGGTAAACGAAAAATTCTGGGAAAAATTGCATTAAAATACGCAATAGTAAAATGTTGAGCAAGACCCAAAACGAAAATCTATTTAGCTTTTTTTTTCCTTTTTCCAATTTGCGGTTTTCATGCATGTTGCGCTGAAAGCAAATATTTAAAGAAGAAAGTGGAATAAAATTATTTCAGCATTCTTGAACATGTTCAAAGATACATGCCTTTTGCAACAGTGATGCTATAGATGGGCTTGTTTTGGAACAAGCCTGGCTTTCCAAAAACAAAAGTGACTCGGAATATCTTTTCAGACGTTTCCGCTTGGTACATGAATGCTTCCATTTTCAAGCTTGTAACTGAATTTGACTATGGGTTGGAGCACAGTACAACTTTTAAAGCAAGAAAGTTTCTTACTGGAGAGCTATTTCTTACCGGTCATTGGCGCCACCCAGCGGGCAAACAATTGGTAATGCTAAACCAATTACCAATTGTTTTCCCGCTGGGTGGCGCCAGTGGCCGGTAAGTAACTTTCTTACTTTAAAAGTTGTACTGTGCTCCCACCCAATAGTCTAAACAACTTCTGCAAGCGTATGTAAAAGCATACAATTTGGCCAATTAACTGAAAACAGAGCAGGTGCAATTTTGCAAAAGTTAATACATGTACTATAGTGACGATAAATATCTGCCTATACTTCTGTTTACAAAATTATTTCTACTTCTTCAAGAGCGCAGAAAACCTGCAGTTACATTGGCCAATTAGCTAATAGCTGCAGATACATTTCTTCAATTCCACACACCCAGCGTCCTCTGGCAGATGTGACGCTTGCCTCTTGAAAAGAAAAATTGACTATGTACAATTGTACTGTATGTAATTTTTCCAGAAGTGGCACTGACTAGCACAAACACTGAAGTGGCTGAAACTGCCCTCCGAGTACATCTGCAGAAACATGTGACCACAGAGACCAATACACCATGGCATATCTATCCAATTTCTCATTAATTGCACTCCCAGAAAAGCTTACATAACCATTTCGCGATTGCTCCTTTTTACCTAACTTGTACAACAAGTGTCACATATTTCTGTAACATTCCAGAAAGCGGGTAGTTTGGCCAATTACTTGTTATTTGAATATCGACGCCACCACATCAGTTTGAGTAGTCTTGCATCCTTGACATGACTATCCTTGTTAGGAAGCATGTACCGGTGCCATATGGTAATTAATTCATTGCTGAATCATTTGTTTTTTAGGCAACGAGGTGATCGTTGGCCGCAACTTCAACTATGATCAGTTGCGCAACAATGGATGGCTCGGCGTGGCCATCGACGTCTCGCCTGATGAATCACAGTTTGTGGTATGTATACAGTAGTTTCTCAACTTTCATTTCAGAACCTGAGACTTGGTAAAGCTTGCGCCCCCACGAAGGTGTGACCGAGTGTCACGACAGGATGTGATAGCACGTATTTTAACTCATTAGCAGCCAGAATTAGCGTTGCCGTCATTTCCGTCATTTTTCTTGGTAATTTACATCTATTTAAAAATAGTTCATAATAACGTGAAAGTGTCGTTGACATTAATTTGGTTGACTATCGTCAGTCACATCTCTTCCTCGTTGCGGTTTTTTCCTCTTCGGGAAATGACGACAGGATTACATAATCGTTTATTCTGGTTTTTTTGAAGCAGAACGTTTTTCCTTTTCCAAAAAAAACAACTGTTCGTTATCGCGTCTGTAACGCGTGGCCACAGATGGCGCTGTACGTTATTAAATATGGATGACGTACAGAGCCATCTATAGGCGTGGATGGGCCGTGGCACCTTTGGAATGCGTTTATCATCGCTTTTTATTTAAAAAGGAGAAAAACAGTGAAGCAAGTACGAATATTCATGGTGTCATAAAAAGAAGAAATCGGCTAGACTTGTAATTATCCAAATTAATAAACTAATGTTTATGGGTAGTTTCAAATCTTGCAACTTTTTCCAAAACACTTTTCACCAAGTTAGCAAATTTACTCATAGGATACCAGTAATGAATTTTTGGCATAAACTGATATCGGCACAATTGATACAGCTTGTTACTGTATCAATTACTTGTACGAGCAGTTCCAAATGTATAAAAGGGTGTCCATTGGTCAGGAGAATGGCACTCTCGACCTTCAAAATCATCGTTAAATTAATCCGTCAATGATTCATGTTTGATTTTTCAAAGCTTAGCTAAATGTTAGCGTGCAATGCGTGCACAACAAACCAAGAACACCGTTCAGTTCAGTTTCAGTACTGTATTTATACTGCCACATTACGTTTTTCATTGCAGGAATTAAACGTGGTTAATTATTTTGTTACTAAATCATAGTTTTAGGGGTAAAATTGAATATTTGCAATAAGATTAATTAATAAATTATCGAAAACACGACCATGAGCAATGGTCGTGATGATGGTCGTGTTTTCGATAATTTATTAATTTTTTCTGACCACTTGAAAATGGCTTCATTTATTTATAAATAAGATACACTGTATATAAAGTTAGAAATTTCAAAAAGCGCCATCTAGTGATCATAAACAAGATAAACAAAGTTATATACAGTATAATGCTGGAAAATTTGAAGAAAAAAAGTAATTCCAAGTTATTTGTCTTTGTTGGATAAACGGAGAAAGTTTTATCGAAATGATACTAAATGGTACCATCTCAATGTAAGTTATTTTTATGCTGCAAATTCTTACATTTCGGTTAATTCCCTGTAGAACCGCAGAATCGCTCGCTAGATGGAGCTTTACAAAAACATCCATAACCACTAGTTTTTCCAATGCAAAATAAAATGCAATATGGGGAAGCCCAAGTATTTTTGCGGCAATTTTAAAAGTTGTGCATGGAAACAGTCAGTGAGCGAGAAAATTCAAAGTTGTCTTCGTAACTTAGATTTTCCTCCACCTTACATGTATTGACATTTCTTATTTTTCAAGGCTTGCGGTCATTTGTGGAAGGACCAGCAAACCGGAAATTATTTCACCAATGGAATTTGCTATGCTGCGAGCACGAGTCTGAACCTGAGGACGATTCGCCGGCTACTTCCGCTCGTCCATCTAAATAAACAAGTGATTTCCACTCGCTACATCTACGCTCATGGCCTCGCTGGAATGGCAACTCACTATGTGGGGGACAATTCCACGCTTCTGATCGGTGCACCAGGCGTGTTCCAAAATATCGGTACCGTCCTAAAGTTTTGGTTAAGTTAATGGCAGTAGGCCTACTTGATGATCTCAGCTCCTAATGACAATGTTGGTTTTTAGGTACAATCATCAAGATTCCAGACTACAAAACGCTCATCTCTACATCATCCACTGTCCAGAGGCCCAATTATATCATACCTATCCCAAACAGTGAAAGAAACGAGGACTCTTATTTTGGTAAGGGTTTCAGTTGATGTCTCCAGCATATGGTGTGGCGTTAAGTTCTTGGTTTGTGGGTGAAGAATCATGACATGTCCCCTCTATTTCTTTCACAACTGCAAATTTCATGACACCTGACTGATTCCAAAAACAAAGTTTTAAAGACAGTTTTTTTGGACAAGAAAGTGATCATAAATGGGTGATGAATTTTTTCATTAAATTACACCAGAGTAAAAAATTGTCAGTTTTCGGCCAATTTTTATACACTGGCTTCTTTCCTGCATGGTTATTAAGAGAAATGTCTTTTATTTAAACATTTTTTAAGATTATTTTAGAATTGCCCTTTTGGTGATTGCCATGGCTGGATATTTTGAATTTTGAAATTTTTAAAAATACAGTTTTTGAAATCCACGTTTTAAATAAATAAACCAAATATTCTAAATGAGTTGTTAGCTAGTTTTTGGTAAAAGCGAGAACAACGTTTTATTGAATCCGTAAAAAATGTCATCAAATTATTATTTCGTGAGTACGTTATTAGCTTATTTTTAGAATTTTGTAGAAAAGCTTTTGACATAAATTGCCACATTTAGATGTTAGATAATTTCGTTAAACTTGGAAATTTTCTTTAAACTCACAGGCTACGCCGTTACGTCAGGGAAGTTTTTTTCTGATAAACTCATTTATTACGCCGCTGGAGCGCCACGTGAAGGAATTAATGGAAAGGTAATTCATAAATTATGTAAGAAATTTGTAATAAGCATGTTACAGATTTTTGCTTGAAAGCGTACGTTAGTCCATTTTTGGAAAATTTGAGGACTAAATTGAACTAAGCTGCATTTACAATGTAACGATTGTTAAAAGCCTAATGACATTTTAATTGGCACTTAAATGCACGAGGGTGGAACATGTTTAATTAATTATGGAGCAATAAATTTGAATGAAGTTAAATTTGCCACTCATCGTTGCGCAGGCATGATACACAGAATCACATTAAAATTCCACAATTTTTGATGGTTTTCTCTTGAGTTAATTAATCAATGCAATTTATTACCCATGCTAGACATTTATTTTTCAATTGGACACAGAGGAACCTAGCAGTGTACCTCATATCAACTACACAGTGGAGGGGGATCAAGTAAGTACTAAATACATATATATTTTATTAACTTTCAAGATCATTTTAATCGCTCATTTGTCTTGGAAGACTACTATACCTTTGATTTATTGACTTATATCAAAGCTATATCATTGCTTTTAGTTGGAAATTTTATAACGGAAGCTCAGCTTGGAAAGTTGTTTGAAATACAGGCAAAATATGCTTTTCCTAAAAATCTTCATGTTTTCACAGGTTGGACGAAGTAAAATTTAGTACATTTTTCAGGCCAAATTATTGCGCAATTATCATCAAAGTACACCTTTGAGGATCATGAATGTGAATCTAATGTAACTTCTAGTGACCTATTTAGTGACTCTAGGATTATTTTCTTATTCTATTACTAGGGTAATAACTAGGAATTGGGAATTTTGAGATTTCCCACGCATTAATTATAAATGAGTTGAAAACTTAGTTTTCATCTGTTGCATGTATTGATTTTGTTGATGGGGCTTTTTGAAAGTAAAATAATTTTTAATTAATTTAAAATTAACGCATGGGAAATTGGAAAATGTAAAGTTCCTGTGACAAAATTCCACTAAAATGTATAGGATATCTTCTTATAATTTTCTAACGATCATTAAAAACGAAGTGTACAGTCATTTATGATACAAATTTTAAACGATTATTCTGATATTACATGATCAAACTTGAATCAGTGTTTGCAACCATTTTATTTTCAGTTTTTCACCTAACTATTTAATTATTCCAGATGGGAGAATACTTCGGAGCATCTCTGTGCGCTGTCGATTTGAATAAAGATGGTTTTGACGATCTGATCGTCGGTGCGCCCCTGTATTCACAGAACCAAGAAGAAGGACGCATCAAAGTGTACTACAGCGATGGCACTGTAAGCAGCGAGATTAGCATTTTAAGAACTTCAGATTTGATACCAAAATAGTATGTGATACTGAGTAAATGGCGTTTTTTTTTTGAAGCATTTGAAAAGCTCCAGCGAAGCGTTCGTCGGCAATTTGGCATTCAGGGCGAGATTTGGCACAGCCATAGCTTCTGCTGGGGACATCAATTTAGACGGATATCAAGGTGATGGACGCAATTCTGCTTGAGGAGAATGCCTCTGGTCTTCTTTTTATAAAAATAATATTTATAATTCGTGTTCACGCCATTCAGATATCGTTGTCGGTGCGCCCTATGACGATAACGGCAAAGGAGCGGTGTACCTTTACCACGGCAGCCCAGTTGGACTAAGAAATCGTGCGGCGCAGGTAAGTAATGCCCTTTATAACTAACGAACTATAGTGTCAAATTCACAGTTTAACATAGGCTCTACTTGATTTACACATTATAGGTAATCATGGCTTCTGCTATAAGTCCGACCTTAAAAGGATTCGGTATTTCAATTTCCAGAGGAAAGGATATCGACGATAATTTTTATCCTGGTGAGTTTTGCTGCTTCTCACGTCTTGGTGGCACCACATGAACACCATTAACTGGTATTTTGTATTTATGCTTGGTGATCTCGTTTTAGATGTAGCAGTGGGTGCTGCTTTTTCTGCTAATGCTGTAGTTCTTAGGTATGTTGAAATCTACATGAGCTAATTCATCAATGTTTCCAGAGCAAAGGATGTGTGTAATATCGCACAATTCCATATGAATTCCCTTGCAAATCTGGTGATAACCAAGTGCAATGTGAATATTGACAAACGTTTTTATTTTAGATCAAAACCAGTGGTGAGGCTGACAGGAAGCCTGAATTTTGACGTTGCCCATATCAACTCAGATCTGAAAAACTGTTCAGAGAATGGGCAGCAGGTGACCTGCTTCCGGATGAATTTGTGCGTTTCTTTTGATGGGTTGCACGTCTCCGATACCTTGGGTAGGAACGAGTTTTTCGAAAATAATTTATGCGGGATTGGGACCGTTTTGTATATTTAATCGTTTTTTTTTTGTTGCAACAGAGCTGGACGTTTTCGTCGAAAGCGATGCCCTGCTCAAGTACATAGGTCAACTTCCAAGAGTACATTACTTTGAGAACGGACTGACCTGGGGAACATTGAATTTTACACGTACTCTTTTCAAAGGCAGGGCGAACTGCTCTTCCCATCTGGTTCATGCCAAGGTATTTTTTTCAGTTTAGGCAGGGGTCATTTCTGTATCTGGTCAGTGAAGATATGAGATTTGTTTAAAAAATAAAAGCATTATTTAAAAACTGATGCTTTAAAAAATAATACTTCTAGTATCTTCAAACAATGTATTTTCGTAAACTATGCATAATGTTTCACAAGAAAGAAATTTTTAAAAAAAGAAATGAATTTATCAAAAATGATAATGCTAACTAACGAATTACTAATTTTATGTGGTTGTTTATTTCCGGATTTTAGGCTGACACTGTTGACTTCTTAACCCCAGTGCAGTTCGACATGTCATACAAAATCAAACAACAAACTGGGGCAGGATTCTGCAAGACATGTCCTGTTATCGACGGCAGTATTTCCATCAACGCAACCAGGCAGGCAAGTGCCAAAAATAATTTTACTTCTCGTTAACGTGTTTTCATTCTCTTTAATCAACGCTTTCCTTTTTTCCAAGCAGCTATCTTTTTTCACCGGCTGCGGGGAAGACGATAAGTGCATTTCCGATCTCCACTTGACATCTAGGATTGCACGATACGAGTAAGTTTTCGTTGAAGAGGCAGGAAGTCGCTAGCCTTATGCTGTAGATTCCAACTGATTTTCTTGAACCAATATGATTTTCAGAAACTTGAACGAAATGGTTCTTGGGACCGAAAATAGCCTGCAACTGCTTATCGATGTCAGTAACAGCAAGGAACCGGCTTTCCAAACTGTGCTGCATGTGATACTGCCACCCAGCGTCAATTATGCAAGAATCCCCAGTGAATGCTCATTATATTTCGAAGATTCCCAGCAAGCTTTGGCGTGCCAACTAGGAAATCCACTCGAAGCTAACCACAAAGTAAGCTGAATATTCGGCGTCAATGTGCGGAAATTAAAAGTCCGATCTGTGATCATTCCAGCTTTTGAATTTTTTTAAATTCAAAATTGCCAATACCATATATTGTTTAAAGGAGTAATTTGCATCAACTTTTTCCTGATTTCTCACTTTTTATTTTGCAAAATGACACTTTCCAAAACGATTTTTCAGACAATTTTTATCTTTCCGAAATTTTTCTCTGAAAATCATTTAATGCGAATTTCCCGACGTGTTTTTTCCCCCTCAAGAACCTTATTCTTGGTACTTTTATCTGATGTGGGGTTATCGTCCTTAATGTTAAACATCTTCACATGACTTATTCTAGGTTTCGTTAAATATCAGCGTCGATCTTCAGAAGGTGTCCGTGGCTACAAAAGAGCTAGTTTTCAACATTTCCGTGTTGACAGCCAGTGAAGAAGAAGAGAGTGACTTGGCAGATAATTCAGCATTGTTGGTTTTGCCTGTGAAAGCCGTAGCAGGAATTGATGTCACAGGCTGGTATGTGCCCATTTATTTATGTCTAGTTTAAGAATCAGTTTATCATAGCAAACATTAACGCCATATTCTTTGATCAGGCAAATGTTTGAAAGCCAGTTTGTGTACAATCGAAGCAACCCTGGCCTGGCTCCCATAACCCACATGTATCAGGTAATTTTATCTCCCAAGATTTAGTGACTCGAAATTTTGCAACTGTATAATTTAGATCAATTTTTGACTTATTTTATAGGTTGTCAGGAATCAGCCTAGTCCTATCCAGGCAGTTGAAGTTGAACTCAAGTTCCCAATTTTGACCAGAGATCTAGATACTTTCGTACAGGATTTTTCAATTGAGGTAAATGAATCATGACATGTGAACTTGAAAGAAGTATGGACCTAATATAAACGTTTTTTTAAAATGTAGTTTAGAAATTTTATTTTTGCTTACTTTTGGAATTTGTAAATAAAATTATTTTAATAATATGTAAGTTGTTTGAATAATTTATTCTGTTTTGCAAAATAGGCTACTGTCGGTATTTTTAAAAAAAACTGATTGGTTTTTTGAATAAAATGTCAGTATTTTGAGAATTTTTTTTGTTGAAAACATTGGCATTTTTGGAAAAATGTCAATATTTTCAGTACAAATTTCAGTTAAAAAAAAAAAAAAACTTGTCTGGCATAGGACCATAGACCATAAACCAAATTAATCGGCAATGTTCTAATTTTTTCCTTTGCATTTTACATTAACGAGTCTTCTAACAGTCCATTTACTTCCTAGGTTTCGTTCAACTATCATCGTGTGCCAATCAGCCTCTGTTCCTCTCGCGTTGAAGATCCGAAGGATACCTCCGGCTCTATTCAGTATACGAAACTTGAGCATGGCAATGCGGCAATTGCGGTACAACTGAGTTTTCCATCTCTTTATCGTTATTCCTACATCACTGTACTAATTAACGCGATTATCAATTTAGGATTGCAATTTAATGAAATGTCACGTAATTAAATGCAAGCTGGGACCTTTCATCGGGCGTGAAATAGTCACTGTCAACGTGACCACTGCTGTGGACTTGCCTGTCTTACTCAAAGCACTGGTATGCTTTTTGGAAACTATTTATTATTTTCTCGAAATTGGCGGTAAAGTTAATTGTATCATTTTCTTCTGAAGGGTAACCCTGACATAATTCAACTCCAATCGAGTGCCACTGCCAATATCGTTGATGAAGAGCTGACACGTAATGGTGCTATTAAGGACAGTACTATGGTATGTCTCTGTAATGCAGTAAACAATAAGCCAATCCATAATACCAAGATTTATTTTAAATGTGCTGCTAAAAATATAGGCCAAGAAAAAGAATCGAAAATCTAAAATGAACTGACAAAAAATGCATCTTTCGAATACTCACAAAAGTTCCAAAAGTTGATGCTGAGGCGAAAATATGCATCTTTCAGCCTTGATCTCAGGAAACTTACTAAAGCAAGTCAACTTTTTGTTATTTTTTCAGGTTTCTGCCACATTCTTGCCCCAAGATCTAGTGCCACAACCCAGCCAGATTGCAGCATGGATTATCGTTTTAGCCGTAATTGGTGGTATCCTGCTCCTTGCCGCGATCATAGCAGTGTTTTATAAGGTAATATTTTCTTTTGTAGCATTGACACAACATCAACGAAAATTTCGGCTAAATAACATAATCCTTGCCATTTCAGATGGGATTCTTCAAGAGAAAGGAGCACGAGAAACTACTTGAGGAATCTGCCAGGGAGAATGTGGAGAGCGACACTTACCACGGCGATGCTGAAAACGAGACGCTGCATGCGCGGCACGACTCCCCAGAACCCTGAGACAAGAATTGCATGGTCATGCATTGCTCGATCCCAATCTTCATCCATAATTTGTAAATATTTTAAACGTGCATTCGTCGATTGTAAATAGTATGAAGCTGATGTTTTTGTTTGAGGACCTTGGAGCCGTTTTTGTACATTTTTTGAAAGTAGTTATTTTTAAGTAGTTTTAGGGAAATTCGAATTTCCTAGCCTACAAAAGTCTTGCCCAAATCGTCAATCTAGTTACGCTCGTAGACTGACGTACGTTTTTATTTATTCCTATCTTTGTCTCGCTAAGACAATGACGAACGAATGTGGCTTTCGCGCATGTATTTCTTTAAAGCTGGCCATTTGGCGAGTGAACGGTGTAGACATTGTTTAGAATTTCTATAACAAGTAATGTTTGACTTCATCAACTTCTGCCACAGGTGCAGAAGTGCTCTTGTAAGGAACTATGTTCTGCTTATACATGTACTCAAGTTCAAATTAGGAAATCGGAACTTTATGAAAAATCACATCAGCTACATGTTAGCTGAAAAATGCACAAACATTTTTTAATAGTGTTCATTTGAAGTTAAGTATTATTTATTTGTTGAAGTGAACATTACGCAGCATGGCATTCCATAAGTCTAAAGTGTATAAACTAAGTCTGTCTTTTTACGCATTTGCTGGAAATAAAAGGCCACAATTGACAACTTTTCTTTCATAATTATAATGTCTGAGAACATTTTCTATATGTTTACATGTGTTCTACTATATCGCCTTTTTTTTATATGTACATCCTTCACAACAAACACCATCAATGAAGAACCAGGTATTAACTCTTGGGCAAATTTTGGAAGTAGGGATTTTCTAGTTAGCCCATCGATATTTAATGACTTTTCGGAACTTGTTTGTTATACCGACTACCGATCCTGGAAAGCATAGAAGCTATGCAGGGAAACGCACCGACTTTTTGATGTAAATGTACCATAACGTACCAATTTCTTCCCAGGTTTCAATTTAAATATATTATTTCCAGTTTAGGT
>JAQGBX010004808.1:0-14698 GCA_034698745.1 Megaphyllum sjaelandicum | reverse complement strand
CCGCGGATCATGAGTTTTTGCAGAGCGGCGCTGGTCGAGCTCCGTTTTTCCACATCCTCGACGTTTTTCGTCGTTTGGCCGCTTCGGTTGTTGTTGTGGTTCTTCGTTGAACTGCTTTGAATTTTCGTTGTCCACATCCGGAGCTGCCGTTTATCGGTCGCCGCCATTGTTAGTCGAGACACCGCGTTGGCTGCTGCCTATGTGTGGCTTCATGTGTACATTCAGAGCATCCATCGCACTGTCTGGGTGCGCTTCGTGGTCCTCGTTGTTGTCGTCCGCACCGGCCGTTTCGGCGTGCGGGTTTGGCCGGCCGTGGTACCGGATCGTCCTCGGATTCCGCATTGCTTCGGTGGTCGACCCTTGCTGAGCTTCATCTTGGACATCGTTTTCGACGTTCGTGTCGCTTTGTCCGCTCTCGTTGTTCGCTGCCACCGTTTATCCTCGTTCGTCGCCGTTTCACGCCGTGTCACCGAGGCGGTGCTGTCGTCGTCGTCGTCAGTTGCTTGTCGAGCCGGTGAGGTTGTCACCGGCTGCTCTCCTCTTGTTGTCGTGGACATTTATCACTTCCGCCGCTCTGCCTGGGATTGGCGTCATCGTTCTGTCGTCGATTTTTACCGTCACTTGGTTCGCTCCGTTGCTTTAGTCGTCGTCGATGGCTGCTGCGGAAGGGAGGAGTATTGACCGACGGGTCATGGTCCCTGACCCTGGAATTCTCGGAGGTCGTCCGTGTAGGAGTTCCGGCCTTGCGCCGTCGTGCCTGTTGTTGCCTCATCATGGTTATCGGCAGTTCGGTCGAGTCAAGGCTGTTGTCGTCGTCCATGAATCCCGACCGGGATGTGGCTGCGAGTTGCCGTCGTCGACCGTTCATCTGTTGTCAGCATCTGTCGAAGAGGCCGCAGTTCGAGTTGTCGTCCGTCGCCGCCGTCATGGATGGTGGCGGGGGCTGCTGTCGGAGTGGGTGGCCGTTTCGATTCGTCGTTGTCGGCCGCAATCCGAAGTGGTTCTGCCGCCATATGTAACCGTGGCATGGGATCGTGACTATGTCGTCGTCGATGAGTGGAGCATTGGCCTGTCGTTAAATTGCTTGGGACAGTGAGAAGGTGGATCGTGGTGCCGAACTCTCGGTTCCTTGGTAGTGCGATTGTCACGGGATTTTCGTGCTGCATGTCCCCCGTGGTCGACGGAGGTCACAAAGGACAGCGAGGTTTTCCGGTCAGGAGAACCTTGCGTTTTCGTCATCGGGTGCCCAATCACCGCCGTTTGCTCGACTTCTATCTTGGCCTTGTCTTCGACGTCGCCATCGTCAACAGCTCCGTCGTTTTCGGTGCCTGCCAGATCGAACCCGTGTCTTCGTCGTTTGTTGTTTCGGACCGGCATTGTTATCATCGTCGGTGACTGCGTGGACGTCGTCGCCGCCATCCAGCCTGGTGATGTTGCAGAGGACATCGTCCCAGTCAACATCAGCTTCTTCGCCCGTCGTTTGCGCTGTCGATGCTGCTGTTGTCTGCCGCATCGTATTTTGTACTCTTCAGAGTAAGAACTAGGCCACTGTTGGCCGCCCAATTCCATCGTCGCCTGTCGCCATGCTGTCGTCGTCGCTGTTGTCGACAGCCTCGTCATAGTTCGTTACCGTTGGTCAGCCTGGCGACATTGTAGTGAATTCGTCTGTGTCACGAGTGTCGAACTGCACGTCGTGATTTAGCATTTCGATTTGGTTTGGTTTGATTTGTTGTTTGTCGCGCTTGTTGATTTTGCTGTTTGAGGTGTTATTGTAAAGTCGTTATGTAGTGATTGCCGCTATCACATTTCGGGTGCTTTTTCGCATGCAGGGCCACGGAGTGACACTGTCTCGGAAGGGGGGTGTCATGACCAGCGGGTCATGGGCGCTGACCCTGGCATTCTTAAAGGTTGCCCCACATTCTGACAGTAGTATATAATGCGGCCCACTACTGTGGGCCAGGGCCAGACAGTTGCAGTCCGTCTCTCAGAGACGTCATCTCGTTCGGACAGCCGGTGACCCGTTGTCACTGGCTGTCACTCTCTGTCGCTCGGACAGTCACTCGTTGTGATGGCTGTCACGTTATGTAATTATGTTATCGCCTGGAATAAGCCATCTGAGTTACAGGAGACGCTCTCGCCCCTTATTCGATAATGCACGACCCTCTCCTTCCCGGCCCGATCTTGCCGCCCTAGAGGATGCCCAGGACCAGTAAACTTTGCAAACTTTTAAATTTTCCTAGTAACAATTTTCCAAATATTAATTTTTTTGAGCAAAAAGTCGCAAAATTTGTAAACTTTTCCGAGGATATCTTTACAACTTTCACCACGTTTTCCCTAGTACGAATCTTCAAAATATGTTTGCAACTGTTTTGGGGCCATGCATAAATTATGTTACGCTTAGAGGGTTGAGGGAAGGTTGAACAGATCATGACAGTTTGTGACAAGGAGGGGTTTGGGCATGAGTGACGTCACGTATTTTCGTTTTTAAAGGACGTCATTTCCTAAAGTGCCCGTTTAGGAATGCGGAATCACCCCACGTGACCCTTGGTGCCCTGCAGACCCTAATTACCCTTTTTCTTCACCTACATGTATATAAATGCCCCATAGTGGCAATTCAAAAGAAATGTTTTACGGGAAAATAACACAGGGTTTCCCCAGACCTGAAAAACCTGAAAAAGTCAGGGAAGAATGGTTTATTTTGAAAATGTTATGGAAATTTAACCCAGTTACGGCGATCCAAAATTAATACTTCTACAAGGTTTACTCGAGGCCCATTTTCTGCGTAAGTAGAAATGTGCAAAATTTTTCCACATTTTTGGAGTACATATTTGCAAAATTTACCACGTTTTCCATGTACAAATTTCCACAATTTTCCACGTTTTCTGAGTTAAATTTGCAAAATTTTCCACCTTTTCTGAGTTTAAATTTTCAAAATTTTCCACCTTTTCTGAGTACAAATTTGCACAATTTGCACAATTTTTCACCTTTTCTGAGTAAAATTTGCACAATTTTTCACCTTTTCTGAGTACAAATTTGCAAAATTTTTTACTTTTTCTGAGTACAAATTTGCAAAATTTTGCACCTTTTCTGAGTAAAAATTTGCAAAATTTTCCACCTTTTCTGAGTGCAAATTTGCAAAATTTTCCACGATTTCTAGTATAAATTTGCAAAATTATCCTCGTTTTCCGAGTACAAATTAGCAAAATCGTCCATGTTTTCCGAGTACAAATCAGCATAATTGTCCACGTTTTCCGAGTACAAATTAGCAAAATTGTCCTCGTTTTCAGAGTACAAATTAGCAAAATTGTCCACGTTTTTCGAGTTCAAATTTTTACATTTTCCGAGGACAAAATTGCAAAATTTCTCACTTTTTCCGAGCACTAATTTTCAACAATTTCCACAATCATACGCACACTGTAACCATGGGGAAGTTGATGCCAAGTCGGCACTTGGTGGCAAGGCTGAGATCTGTGCTCTCCCTTACAGAAACGTCTCATCAGACACTGGTCAGAAACTTCAAAAACACCCATTTTTGGCCAGAAACTCCATAGAAACTACAAAGAACACATTTCGAAAAATTGGCCATTTTTATGGAAGATCAGAAACTAGACAGGAACTGACCAGTGCACATTTTTAAGTAAGAAACTAAAAAGAAACAACATTTTACTGACGCTTTTTATGACCAGAAAACGATGAGTACAAGAAGTCAGCAACCGATCATTATTTTTTAGTAGGACAACTAAACAGAAACTGAACAGTTTTGCTGGGAAAATTATAAGAAAATGATGTGTTCAGCAAGTCATCAACGCATAGTTTTTTGCTCAGAAACTGATGATTTTTTGACGTCATTACTTGTCAAAAATTAATGTGCCCAGCAAGTCAGCAACTCAACATATTGTGTAGTCACAAACTGAACGTTTTTTGACGTCAATCCTTGTCACAAAATGGTGAATTCCAGCAAGTCATAAATTCGTCCTTTTTTGCTTGTAAACTTAACATTTTTTGACGTCACTTCTTGCCACAAAATATGATGCATCCAATAAGTCGAAAAACTCATTTTTGTCATTATATTGTACGTAATCGAATGATAATGATAAGTATTTGTGTAAGCTTTTTTGAGCACCACTAGTAATTGTATAACAGCGGCCTCTAGCAAACAATGTTTGAGTAATTAATTCTCTCACCAATGCATAAAAATATAGAACGTATACAGGGTGTTTTTGAACTCATGATACAAACTCAAAATGGTGTTAGAGTGAACTAAAGTAAACATTTTTCATTATATAACCTAGGGTCCAAAGGTCACTAGTAAAAAGTTACAAGGCCAATTGTCTAGCTGGTACTAGGAACATTTAATGGGTTACTTGAGTTTTGGCATCGAAATGGAAGCATACACAAATCAAGAACTGGCTAATATGCATTTCATTTATGGGCTTGCTGATGGCAATGCTAAATTGGCACAACCATGGTATGGTGAACGCTATCCAAATAGACATTTGCGGCAATATCTGGATGCTATTTTCGGGGCTTAATGGATTGGCAGAGGTGGGCCTGTTGCTTGGCCCCCTAGGTCTCCAGATTTGTCAAGCCTGGATTTCTTCATATGTGGACAAATTAATAACGTAGTGTATGAGACTCCAGTGGACACACAAGAATATCTTGTGGCCAGAATTGCGGTTGTTGCAGGCAATGTAAATGACATGTCGGGCATCTTTGAAAGAGCTAGTGCGTCAATCAATGCGTCGCCAGTGTGAGGCTTGCATTAATTTTAATGGTAGAACGTTTGAGCATTTACTGTAAAACATTGTAATAAACATGTAATTGTTGAAACATTCTGTGCCAACATTAATCCCACGTAAACCATTCTGTGTCAACGTTAATTCCATGTAACTTTTTTAATAGTGACCTTTGGACCCTAGGTTCTATGGTGAAAAATGCTTATCTTAGTTCACTCAAATACCCGTTTGAGTTTGTACCATGATTTCAAAAACACCCTGTATAGTTTTTATTTTGCATTATCTTTTTAATTTATATCGGGCGATCAATTAAACTACGTACTGTACAGCAGCCACTAGCGGCGTGAGCACAAAGTATACGTCTGACTATTTGAAACTTAAATTTATGGATCGATCAATCAGAAATCTTACAGCTCAGCTGGGTGATCTGTAAGAATTTATTAAATTCTTCGATGAATTAAATCAATATAAATTAAACTGGATATAGTGTAAGTCTCCCCAGAAACTGGTCAGAAAGTGCACAGTTTTTATAGTCAGAAACTAGCCCGAAATCCATCTGGAACGTTTCAGCTAGTCTAAGCTTTATTTCAGGAGTGAGTTCATCACTCTGCTCTAGGGCGCAATCAATGTTATGAGAAAGACAAAATCCACATGTTTAATTTTTCCATTGTTGATCCAATGCTTCAAATCGGTATTCCCTATACTGTTTCTTAATTGTCGTCTTTTTGATTCTGAGACGCAACTTCCCTAATTCTTAGAATCAGATTCATTTCAAAGGTGGCAGTTGATGACTTTTTGTCCAATTTTACCAGAAATTTCCACTACCGTGGTTATAGGCGGC
The DNA here is from genome assembly GCA_034698745.1 of Megaphyllum sjaelandicum. NCBI lineage: Eukaryota > Metazoa > Arthropoda > Diplopoda > Julida > Julidae > Megaphyllum > Megaphyllum sjaelandicum. The sequence continues at coordinate 9,121 of JAQGBX010004808.1, read as the reverse complement.
CGCCTAGGGTGCCGACTAGAGGGAAAGGTCGGCCACATACTGCAGGGTTAAATGACGAATTTGCTTAATTTTCAACCTCTTTCCGAGGAGATTTTCAAAATGATCTGAAGACAATTTGTCAACATTTTAAACCTCGCCGGGGAACAAATTTGCCACATTTTTAACCTCGTCTGAGAACAAATTTTGCATTTTTTAAACATATTCCAAGGTTATATTTACAAAATTGCCAAACTTTCCGATTACAAATTTCAAAATTTTAGACCATATCCGAGTACAAATTTCAAAATTTTTGACGTACCATATCCGAGTAATTATTTGCACAATTTTAAATATTTACAGAGGACAATTTTGTAAAAGGTTTGGGTTTTTTTCGGAGACAATATTGTTAAAGTATCCATATTTCAGTGGACAAATTTTAAAAAGTTTCAGAATTTTCCATGCTGTCAATTTGGCAAAATATTAAAAAAAATATAACTCGATTTTGCAATATTGTCAAGATTGTTATTGTGAGTATGAATGAAAGTTGCAAAGCGTTTGTTATTTGATCCTAGAGCTTTAATAATTGGATTGGAGCATTTTAAGAGTAGATGGGGCCAAGTAGTAGTACACAAGTTGCATATGGAATTAACTTTTTCAGAAAGAATGAAATGTTATTGACAGGGTAGCACGTGTATCAATGTGGTTTGGGGAGACAAATGCTTTACAGTTATTCTGCTTAGAGTTTAATGTTGCTGTGGCATATAGCACTATTATTTTCTTAGTATAACACAGAGGGATGTACACAATTTAAAAAACAAAACATGGTCAACTTGGTCATATACAGTACATGTAACTTGAAATGGCGGCTTTTTGTCAATGAAGATTTATTTACAATTGTTTTTAATGGCAAAAAGTTTACATTATACTTACTTTTTTCACAATGTTCACCTCTGGACATAAAAGGACAGGAACAGCTAAATGCTTTGCCTGTTGATGTTGAATAAATATTGAGACTTCCACCGTTATGGCACTATTAAAAAATAGATTATACAATAATATAGTTTATGCTTAAAAAAATGTAAATACATTTACATTTTCAAAATGTATTTCTTCAGCTATTAAGCAACTAATCGGAGTTATAATTTAAATCCCAACGTGGAATGTGTGCAGATAGAAATTCATTATGTTTCATGACTCGCTGGTTGTGTTTACGAGAAAACCAGATTACAGGTTTATATTAATATGTGCATTTATAATATATGGGTTCTTCAGTTTTTGTAATATTAGTAATTTGAATATTCTAACGTAAAGTTTATAATAATTTAATCTTTGTCCCTTTCAGGTGTCAGAGGTGGAGTAATACTTTTGGCAATAGTAATACTTGGTTAACGTGCTTGCCTCTTATCCCTGAGTTTCGGGGTTCGCTTCATGATCGAGGTACTGAGCAGATTTCGTTTGACCTCTGCCTTTTAAAGAAAACTCATGGTAAGGTCTAATATAGGCAAAATATAAAATTGACAGGTAGGTGACCCTGGTACATATAGGAGTTTAAAAGACCAAGCAGCAATAGGGCCACCTTTTTTTATTTGACGAATTGCACATTATTGTGACCACTTCACTACCGTACTTTTTCGAAGTACACGCATGTATAGGCCTACATATAAACATGTATAAGTACAATCATGTTTAATACATATAATAAGCAATTGAACACCTTTTGATTCTCAGGGAAAATGGTCGTTCTGTTTTTTCACAAATATTTTTTCAGTCTGCAGGGTTCGTCTAAATGCTAACAATTCCTACATTTATTAATTTTAAAAAAAATTCAAACTTTTGTTCAATGGTACTTGTGTGTTGTCTCGACTACCGATCCCGGAAAGCATCGAAGCTATGCAGGGAAACGCACTGTAATAAATACATGTAATAACCAATTAAAATAACAAATGTTAGTGGCTTATGCAGTAAAATACACGTCAGTAGCACTTTTATGGTTCACAGTTTCAATTAATCACTATTAGCTTTCCGAAAATGAAAACGCCTGTGTGTTTTCCTGCATAGCTTCGATGCTTTCCGGGATCGGTAGTCGAGATAACACACAAGTACCCTTTTGTTTTGCAATGTAACATTATGAATAACAATGGATAAGATTTTGAATTTGTAAACTTACATAAAGCATTAACATGTACAATTGTATAATGAATTCTGAACGTTAATAAACCGGTAATACGCTTTGATGGTCTAACTTGATTAAAATTTTAGAAGGAATAAATTGACATATTGCATTATAGTTCCTAAGCTCAATAAGTACAATCTTATTACAAAGTTTAAAGTTATACGCATATTTTGAAATGCTGTTGTAATCTGTTCGTTGCTTATTTAAAAATTTTCATCTTGAACTGCAATAAGTTTCCTAACCCATTATCTCCAGCCTCTCATACTAAAATTGTCTTATCAATTACCTGTGGAACTTCTTCGTAATAGTTGACTCCATTCCTTACATTAAATGTCATCTTTGTAGTGGTCGAAGTTGCAGCAACAAGCTCGCAGTTAGCATTCTGAGGCTCATTATCAAAAAGAACAATTAAAATTACATTTGTTGAACATACTAATACCACCTCAAAGTTTTCAACATGTGTGAAGCAATACACCATAAATACATTTTCTTTCTGCACATCAAAATTAAATCCAGTGCAATAGCTGTGACGTTGACATATGGCAGAACAGGCTTTAAGACTGGGTTTGGCCAAAGTTTTAATGACATTTGCTGGCAATCCTTGATTAGACGCAATTCTTATAAATTTACTGGTACCACTAGAATCTGATTCATTGTGCACGATTTGTAAATGCAATGACAGCAAGTAAAACATACTTATTAAAGCAATACTGTGTTGATTAAACATGACGAAAAAGGGAAAATATTTGCAGCAAGTGAAGTTAAAGTGAACAACAATGCTGTTTTGAATGTGACTCTTAATCACAAAGTACAAATATCATAACTGCGAAAGACGTTACTATGGTGTCAGAGACAATAGTTTATCAGGAAATACATTAATATTTAAAATATATTGATTTACATGTCTGTCAAAGTCGTAAACAAAAATTCACCATAAATTAGCATTAAAATTACAGGCATCAATATCTTCAGAATTTACACACTGAGTAAAAATGTCTTCAGAATGGGGGCAAATATGAAAATTCAGATATGGGGAACATATTGTAACCATTGGGTGCGAAATGCAATGGTGTTCAAAATATTTGACCCCAAGGCCCATTTGCCACATTTACTTATCGATCGCCACACAACAAATTACTTCCGGGCATTTGTTTGTTTGCTTCCTTGCATAGCACCGATACATTGCAGGAAAGCATGATTCCTAAAACGAACCTGGTCTTAAAGCTTTTGTACAATGTAGCCGTGTTATGCATGGATGCAAACACACAAGAAGCCCAGATGTCATTTGTTTTTTGGCGATCGATAATTAAGTGTTGCAAATGGAGCCATTAAATTAATTTTTCGATGCCCTACAACTTTCTAATTGATTTTTTCTTCGAAACTGTTACCGTTTAAGACATAGGACCCAAAGACCCATGAAGTGGGCCTTGCAAGGGGAGGCAAATATCTCGGGCACCATTGCATTTCGCACCCTATGGTTACTATAACATATGTTCCCCATGTCTAATTTTTCATATTTGCACCCATTTTGTTGATTTTGAGGGGTAAGAAACTTTACTAACGTGGCATTACCCTGTAAATACAGTATATGGAGAAAATAGGCTACTGTATGAATATACAGTATATATCTCCATACTAAACAGAGTACCCTATGCTGCTGAGATCATTATGTTACTGATATCAGTGGGTTGCTGAGATTAGTACGTCCCAATTATCAGTAAAAAAAAATATACTGATCCTTCGATCAGGGGTATTTCAGAACAGCCATGTTTTGGCACGTGCGGTACAGCCAGCATTTGATTTTAATGTCGCATTTGTCCAAGATTCAGCATACAGTTGCAGTGCCTCGGTGGCAGCACTGCACTAAAGCACCGCTGTGCCTTTAAATATCGAGGACACTGCCTAGATGTTCTGTACATAAGCATTTATTCTCCTACGCCTATCTCAGACATAAGATGAAGTCGACATATTTCAATCGGCGCCCTTATACAAAACGAGAAACGAATGTCACCAACTTACGATCACAAAATAAAACAATCATTTGTTAGATCATTTTGAATGTCTTTATTAATGCAATTTGGCTAGTTATACCGTAAATTACACGCATATTTCTATAAGAAGTCTGAATTACTAATTTACAAATTTCATGTACAGCAAAGTGAACACTGGAAATACGCGTTTGGTGCTAGATGGTACTTTTATCCGAATAAACAGCACTGAGAACCAGTCGGGCACGTAAATAGGGGGACTGGGAGGAAACTACAGCTCTTCTTACAAAATGTCAATGGAATATTAAGACCTTGGAGCAGGGTGCATGGGATCACGGCTAAAGTTTAAATGTTAAAAAAAATAGTTAATGAACATACTTTTTACCAGACTCAATAAATGAATTATTAAACAAAACACCAGATACGCACCTTGCCTCGATACTCGATTCCCACGTTCAACAAGATCGTGTTCTGAAGCAACTATACGAGACAATAAATAATTATAATTACATGCAATTTGTATCAGTATTTAAAGCAATAACTGAGTATACAGTACCCGCCAAAAATCAAATAGAATGTAGAAATAAGCTCACCGATATTGCAATGTATTTCAGACATCACCACCAACAAAATACTGAGGCAGACGAACAATTTAAAAGCCATTGTTAAACGAGAAGTTGTGAGTTCAACAGAAGAGCAGACGAAAAGTTGAATGAACACAGTGATCCTGTATCAAACTTGTGATGCTTTTCATTTCATTCTCCTGCATTTATATACTAGTTTCTGTTTATTCACGCGCGAATTACCCCGTAATTGAGCACCTGAATATTGTTGGCATTCTCCATGTTAATATTTATTGTTAATGTTTATTTTCATCATGCTATATAGATACCTAAAATTATTGGCAAGCGCAAGACTGTCAACAGATGATCATGTTAAGCAACCATTCAAGTTACAGTACAACCTATTTTATATGAACTAATTGGGACCAGAGGTGGTTCATATAATCGAAAAGTTCAGATAAGGAAGGTTGAAATTCCAACCAATAGAAAATCAATTTAAAACAAATAGGAAACAAGTCAATTAAGTATTCAAAGTTATTTTATCACATTGTATGTACATGTGTATCACTTTTGTTGGACAGGTTTGATAACACTGCCCGTTTCCGCTTTGAGCTCGGTAGAACATCTAAAACAACAAATTAAATAAAAAGTGTAAGGGTGCTCTCACAAGCACAGTGCGTCTTTGGCTGCTACGAGTAGGCCTCAAACGAGGTACCCTAATGTATTTAATTAATTAACCCAAGGTTGAGGCCTGCGCCAGCCAAATAACGCACGGTGTGGTCGGCAGGACCAACGTGCTGATGAGTTCATATAATAGAGGTTCTACTGTAGTTTAGTGAAATCCAGCATCTACAAGTAGCCTACCGTACCGTATATACAGGTACAGGTTATGGTTTCTTTACCTTCTGCAATATTAATTTAACCTTCCAATTAACTTACATCAAGCATTACCGCTACAGTGCACTACTGCACACAATGGCTTTCTGTACATGTATATAGAAAATCAATCAACAAAGTTAGCCTAACCATGTTAGTGGAGAAGAAATTGCAAAGAGTAGGCCTATATATACGAGTTGTCAAGTCAGCGATTAAAAACAAAACATCTATGCGTGCTACACATGCACTTGTTTCCCGCAACCTAACCCTGGGGTGAGGGAAGGAGGGGGGGGGAAGTTGGGCGATTCGCAGCCCTCGTGTGGGGTGCATAAATTGAGCAATTTGTTATGCATAAATCCATCGGAGCATGAATGCCATCAAGTCATTCAGAATGAAGAGCATCCACGATGGGGGTAAAAAGCAACTTTAATCTGATGGGTGACTCTGCTTCCCCTCCATATTTTAGCATAGGGAGGCCCTTTGCTCGTCCATACATCACACTCGAAATAGGCCTAACGCGTGCCCTCATCATACGATTCAGCGTGTGTTGGGGGGAGTGCATGTGTCTATTTCAATAGATATGTACATGTATATGGAGTGAGCGTGACGTTACGAATATGTTCTCCCTGTTCTGTATCGAAGATCCCTTATACTATGCCTCATTGAACACCATGAATTAAACATTGATCTCCGCCTAGCCTTTAGATCATTTCGTTCGGCCTACGAAGACTGACCGAAATAACGATCGTCATTTGTGTCCAGTTGAAACGATTCACAATTGAGGAAGGATTTTGCCAAAGCAGGATTATAAAAGAATCAGAAGGGATCACGTGTTACAGATTACACGCGCATTTATAGTCAACTTTTCTTAATTTGCCATGTTTTGTTTTGCAATGTGATTTCGAAGCAATCTCACCTAATAAGTGACGTTAATAAAATATTGGTTTTGAAATTTGTGATATATTGGAGAGGTAAACTGAAAACCATTTAAATTGAGTGGCTGAATTCGTGGATGGCCGTATAGATCTGGTACTCGAAAACTGTGTTGTTTTGATATTTTTTGCGCAAGAATTATTTACTGCATTTTAGGGACTATTTTTGAACTGTCATCGGTGCAACCACTGGGATAATCAATTTCTTTATTTATAAGCAAGAAAAAAACGTTATTATCCATAGAGTATCTTATTTCAAAAAACTTTGCAATAACAACGCGAAGTCTTTCGAAGATGTCAACGGAGACAAATGCTTAGAAGCTTGCGGTGATTGCCAGAAATAAGGGGTAGAATTTCACTTCTTCAGATAGTTGCAAAAATCCAGATTGGGATTACATTACTTAGTAAATCTACAAAATCATTTTATGTGAACTCTTCGCAACAGAGTATGCTATTAAGTCACGTCCTCACTGGAGGAAACATGTAGGAGCGTTCTGTTGCAAATGTGATATTAGTTGTTACTGGAAACAACTTTACTTAAGAATTGAAGTATCAACTTATGTAGATAAAATCATTTTTTTTAAAAAAAATGGATACGCAAAATAATTAATGTAAACAAATTACAAATGACAGCAATTAGCAACAAACAGTTCCTCTATGTTTCCTCCAGTGTGCACGCGTAGCTTTAGGAACTACTGCATAAGGTTGCACTTTGTTTTAGGTTACTTTATTTAAGGTGTCACGCTGAAACAGCCAATTCACTAAAGCAATTTTATAAAAATTGAAACAAATATAAAAAATTATATTTAATAAAGGTTCCAATTTCTTTTATGGGGAATGTTTATTCTACACTTTTGCATATTTTTGTTCTTTTATAAAATCATTTCTTCCAAGAAATTCCACAAATTCACTCTACCATTTTTTTAAGTGAATCAAATCTATTACAGTTCAGAGATTTGTTGAAGTTGAGTAACTTTTAGGTCTATAATTTTAGATGGCATTAGTGTATTTTTATAGCAAGAGTGGTTTAAAAACACCAGCAAGTAAAGTAAGCATTTTAATAGGAAACTAGCGCCTTGTAATAGTTTGTGTAATTTTCATACTTGGATAAATATGTTGCATGGATGAAATTGAGATGTTGATCCTTGACAATACAACATTTGGACAGCTCGCGTCGTGCAACTGTTTGTCTGCATGCTCCATTTATTTCAGGTTTTTGGACGTTGTTGTTGTCTTAATGTGTTTGATTAGAACTAATTTATCATTCCTCGGTGGCTGATACACGCATTTTTGAGTTCGTCAATACTGTATGTACTGAACGTGTCGGAAGGTGGAACTGCCAAAGTAACTTGCAGAAAGACCGGAGAGGCGCTTGCAGAGTGGACAAATATGACAGCGAAATTATTTGTATTATGGCCCTTTTTTTCTGCGAAATACCGTTCGTCCATCAATGTCTCGAAAAACCAACAATTTCATCGGGGGATGCGGTAGGAAAACTGGCAACTATCCACCCGTAGAGTCTGAAATCAACGGAACGGAAATGCATATACGATAAATGGACACATCACTCTCGTCCAGAAAAGGAAAAATAAGTTGTTTTTCAAAAAAAAAAAAATCTGTTTGCTCGTTATTTATTGGTGTATGCGTTGCCAAGTTGTTCGCTTCGGAATCGAAAACACAAAGGCGCCATTTAGTGGAAGCAGCTATACAAAAACAGGCATTATGTTAATTTGTACTAGATTAATACTGTATATTCAATGTTTCAAATAAAATTTAATGCAATCTTAAAGAATCAAGAGTTGAACGTAAAAATATAATTAACACACTAACATCAAGTTCAATCATGTTTCTAAAGACAGATGAGTAAATTATAGTCAAGTTTAAATTATATCCAATACATTTATTATATGTTGCATACATATTTACGCAATGTTATACACCAACAATCAAACAGTATCGAGCTTGTATTGTATAAGCTACATTCAGCACCATGAATAAGTGCACCCCTCGCGATTCCGAGCGCCATCTATGATAACTATATTCTTCAGGTTGTACATGCATTTTTACAAAATGATGCCGCGATCTGTAATTTTTGTCATTACACCAAGCTGAAAATGACAATACCATCTAAATCACGTAATGTTTCATTACATAGCTTGCAATATCGTCTAGAATTCCAACAAAATTAGGTGAAATCTGAATTCAAGATTTTATAAAAACAACATCTTTCAACAAATCTAACAGCTTTGTATGGGCGAAATTCCGAGTGAAAATAATTCCAACTTGATCAATCGCACGATCGACGAACATTAATTACTGGTCCTGAAGGTTGTTAACAGGACCGCCAAGACCCACCTCTCCCGAACCAACAATGGTCAAAAAAAGAGTACATGCATGTATTTGTGCAATGATCATGCTCGGCAGCTATGTAGTTGTACTGTTTGGTAGATGCTCGCTTTTTTACAAAATTCGGCATGTGAGGGCGCCACGTGTACGTTCGTCCGCTTCAGATCAATTCGAAACACAGCGTCGCGATACAAAATACTGTAAAAGCCAAAGGCGATGAGAAGGCAAAGAAGGAACGATTGAATGCTCGGATAAGAACAATAG